>CAUYON010186387.1:0-23335 GCA_963573935.1 Arctocebus calabarensis
GCAGGGATCTTTTTTTTTTTTTTTTTTTTTTTTTTATAATTTTATTGAAACATAATTATGTAAATTGGTGCAATCATAGGGCATGATTCAAATACATTCAGAAATGTTTTCATCGTACTGTTACAGATAGCCTTCATGGCATTTTCTTGATCACTATATAAAGACATTGATACTCTACATTTAATAAGTTTCCCCAGTACCCTGCAGCAGGGATCTTAAGGGGAAACTCTCCTTGGCTAAAATTTCAGTTTAACCTCTTTGTTGTTTGGCATCTGGACGCCTTGAAGATATTAAGTTAAAATCAGCCTAGAAGGTTTTGCTCCCTCAGGTGTGGTCTACTGTGGTGCTTGCTAAAACTCAATGAAGGTATAACCCTTGTTTTCACTTTTCACCTCTGAGTAATTTCCCCTCTGCACAAAGCTGACACACTCGGGGACAGGACGCTCTGTGCCCAGTGGCCACCAGGAGCAGTGGTCATTGTCATTGTTATGTGTGGGCAGAGTAATTAAGGCCCCAGCTGTGAGCTTCCCATTTAGCATTTCATCTCCCCGAGGAAGTGTCACTGCCTGTGTCAGGCCTGACCAAAGGTGCAGAAACAGTCCCAGATGTAACTAGACAGAAGCCTTCCCATATGTACATAGCATCCAGGCCAGTTTATTGTTTGTTTTTTTTTTTGCTTTTTGAGACAGAGTCTTACTATGGTAGAGTGCTGTGACTTCACAGTTCACAGCAACCTCAAATTCTTGGGCTTAAGAGATTTTTTTGCCTCAGCCTCCCAAGTAGCTGGGACTACAGGCGCCTACCACATGCCTGGCTATTTTTGGGTTGTAGTTGGCCCAGGCTGGATTCAAACCCGCCAGCTCCAATGTACGTGGCTGGCACCCTAGCTGCTGAGCTATGGGCGCCAAGCCCATCCAGGCCAGTTTTGACAAGCAAACACTACTGAGTAACTGGTATCCACAGGGATGTAGTCTTAGAAGCATAGGGAACGAAGAGGGAGCCCGTCTTTAGGATGACATCTCAGAGGAACCTAAACAATCATGTTTGCTTCCCTGCCGAGCAGAGACTATCAGGTGCTCCCTTGCAGGCTGCTCTTGGGGGTTGCGGGGCCACATCCTGGGCTTTGGGGGCATGGTGGTTGATGGCCTTTGCATATCACATGTGCCTGTGGAAGTTTTTTTCCCTCATTTTCTTACATTCCACTCCAAAACACACAACAAAAATATAATCATTAGAGAGTGGCAGGTGGCAGAGCCTCAGCAGTGGAATGGCTAATGGAGCGCAATGCGAGGTGGCCACTGTCCCTAGGACAGAGAGCAGTGAGACCCACCTCACAAACAAAACACCCTCACACAACATTTCCCTTTATGCTGTAAAAGTTGCTTAGTGGTCCAACTAGTTATCAGAAAAGTCCCTCTGCCTCCCCTTAGTGGTTATGAAGACCATCACGGCCCTGAGCTGGGGAAGAAAACTAAACAAAACCCCCAAACCCCAGTAGGAGTGCAGCTTGGGAAAGTAACAAACACCGAGTCCTTCAGCTGGAGATCAGAGGGCTGGATGACTTGTAGCTGAAGATACTGAGTTTGGGGAGCAGATAGTGTCTGTGACACTCTCTGAGTGATCTCCCTGTCTTCCAGGGATTCTGAATCTTGGTAACAAAGGATGACTTTAACCCATGTGCATGTTTGGCTCATATTCCTGATTCTGCTGTCCCGGTTACATCTCCATGGCCTGATATATGGGAGGGAGGGTCCGGGCTCTCAGCACAGCTGACTGCATCCTCATGGCAGCCTTTCCTCATGAGGGGAGGATGTTTTTGTGTCGTGTGGCCCCCAGGCCTTAGAGCCCTGTTCTGTGCAAACTGGACCTTCTGGGCTTGGTTTTCTTTGTATAAATCATGATGTTTTACTTAGCTAAGGCTTCTGTGAAGGGGATGAGGCTGGAGACAGGACAGTGGCAGTGGAGAAAGACAGTCTGTGATGTGCACAGTGGGAGAGCTGGGGGGACATGTCCCTTTCTTCTCAGATAGGCATGGGTTGTTAACCAGAATTTCTTTCTTCAGTCCTTGGTCTCCAGGATTCAAAGAATGAAACTATGAACCACAGATCAGTGGTAAAATAGGATGTATTAGACAGAAAGGCATAAAAAGCACCAGAGCTTCTTTCTGGCAGAGTTTCAGACCCAAGTGGGTAGTCTCCACATAGGTCCTTTGTCTAGGGGCATAAGGTCTTGAGAATTACATTTGGCCAGGACTTGGTATTAACGAGTGTATTGACGAATGAATGCAGTCCCTCCAGCTTGGGGCAAAAGGTCAAGGTGTTCCCTTCATGAAATTGCCCAAGCCTAGGAAAACTGGGGTCCCCTGTCCAGCCTTGAATGGGGTGACCCAGGAACTGTAATTATAGCTGCTGGGCTCCATTTCAGGGCTTGTTGGTTCAGGTGTGGCGTTTCCTGAAGATTTGCAGCCTTCATAATGCAGGCTGATCAGTTCAAGAACTACAGTTGTCCCTTGAGATCAATGGGGGATTGTCCCCCATGTAGATAGCAAAATCCACAGTGCTCAAATCCTTGAGATAAATGGGGTAGTACTTGTGTATAACTTAGATGCATCCTCCCATACACATTGTCATCTCTAGATTACTTATACTGCCTAACAGAATGTAAGTTTTTCATTTGTATATTTTTGTTGTATTGCTAATTTTTTTTTGAGACAGAGTCTCAAGCTATAGCCCTGGGTAGAGTGCTGTGGCATCACAGCTCACAGCAACCTCCAACTCCTGGGCTCAAGTGATTCTCTTGCCTCCATCTCCCAAGTAGCTGGGACTATAGGCGCCTGCCACACGCCTGGCTATTTTTTTGGCTGCAGCTGTCGTTGTTTGGCGGGCGTAGGCTGGATTCAAACCTGCCAGCTCAGGTGTATATGGCTGGTGCCTTAGCTGCTTGAGCCACAGGTGCGGAGCCTGTATTGCTATTTTTTATTTTTTAAAAACTTTTTATCCACAGTTGGTTGACCTGTGTATGTGGAACCCACAGGCAGATAGAGAAGGCCAACTGAGCAGGCTGGCCTGCTCTGCTCATTTGTAGGGGGGCCCCACTCAAGCCCGCCCCTCTGACCTTGTGTGGTCTCCCTCACTGCCTCTTGCTTCTCATCTGTCTTCAGGTTGGTATTTGTATATTTCCTACCCCTCCTTTCTATATTTTATTTAGCTTTAGAAAAGGTGTCATCCACCCCAGGATGCATGAATGAGTGACTACACAGCAGCTCAGAATCATCATCCTTGGTAATCTGGGGGTTTCCTGGGACTGTGTTGTCCTGCAGACATGAATTGCCTGTGGCACAGGGGATCTGAAGTTTCATTAGTATATCAAGAAACCTGCTTAACCAAGTAGCTTAATTGGCATGCATGTAGCATCTCCTCACCACAGGAAAGGGATGTGAAATGTTCAAGGTGGATTAATTGCAGGTGTTGGAAGCTGATTGGCCAGAATGTAGCAGCACTGTGGGAGTGGCCGGTGCCAAGGCAACACACTCCAAATGCACTGGTCCTTTTTATCCAGTGGGTTTTTCTGCATGAGTTCCCGTGTTCATTCTATTATTTCTTGACTTCAAGAAGGAATGGTTGATGACAGAGAAAGATGATGAAATGAAAAAAAAAAAAAAAAGACTGATTCTTTAGATCTTTTAACCCTAACTAGTGTGAGCGAGAATGCAAAACTATTAAAAGGTTTCTCAGAGATTAAGCTGTCTGGCAGAAATTTAAAATGTTGAACCCTTTCAAGTTAAAAGGATCAGTTACATTGCAACACCTAATTTCTGACTTAAAAAAATAATAATCATACAATTACAGGCCATTGTAGCAGTAATGTTATTTAGGACTACTTGTTAATTGTCACCTAGAGCCAGATGGGCTTCCTGGTTGTCAAATAGTAGATGGAATGTTAGGCAGCCTGTGGGGTTAGGATGTGGAATAAGGACCAGCCTTGTCACAGGAGACAAAGAGAGACTGAGAAACAGTCACATATCGAAGGGCAGTGAGGGGCGTAATGTCCAAATGCAATGTGGGGCCCTGGACTAGAAAAAGGGAGTGAGTGGAAAAGTGGAGCGATCAAATAAAGTTTGTGGTCTTCTTGATAATATTGCTCTGCAGATCTCTCTAACTTATTACAGTTAATAACAATAGATCTTATACTTAAAATCACTAATAGAGTATATTTTAAGTGTTCACTCTACAAAATGTAAGTATATGAGGTAATGCATGTGTTAAATAACTTGATATGGCCAGTCCATATGTATAGACATATCAATACATCCTATTGAACACCATAAATATATACATATTAAATGCTGTACTAATGTTAATAGCTTAGTTTTGAGGAAAGTACCGCAAAGAAGCTGGGTAAAGAGTGTATAGGAGTTCTCTACAATTTTTGCAACTCTTCTGTAAATGTGAAATAGTTTTCTTCCTTTTTTTTTTTATAGAGACAGAGTCTCATTTTATCGCCCTCGGTAGAGTGCCGTGGCATCACACGGCTCACAGCAACCTCCAACTCCTGGGCTTAGGCTATTCTCCTGCCTCAGCTTCCTGAGTAGCTGGGACTACAGGCGCCTGCCACAACACCCGGCTATTTTTCTGTTTTGCAGTTTGGTTGAGGTCGGGTTTGAACTCGCCACCTTCGGTATATGGGGCTGGCGCCCTACTCGATGAGTCACAGGCCCCGCCCATAAGTGTGAAATAGTTTTCAACATAAAGTTTAAAATGTACTACAGAATAACCAAAATCACAACCTTGCAGAGGAAAATTTTGAATATTTGATTTATTGCAGAAATGAAAAAAATCATAGAAACAGGATTCTAATGAACCCATAAGCTTTATATTTTACAAACAACAACGGCAACAAAAATCAGCACATGTACCTTAGTTCTGTGAATGGAGGGTCAGCACCGCCCTACTGATGCCTCCAGGAATCCAGGGGATGTGCCCAGTCCCCCTCTCTCTCCTAGCTGCTCTGTAACCACACCAAGCACTCTCCATTCATCATGGTATCAATGGTGCCCAAAGCAGAGTGTACAGTGACCATAACATATATATAAACGAATGTATATAAATAGAAATGTATATAAACGAACTAATAACAAATATTGCCTAAAATGTCAGGCCTTATTACCAGAGCTTCAAGTTAGGTATTAAAACAGTGGAGAAAAGTTAAAAAACAAACAAACAAAAAAACCCCTAGTTTTGTCATATTGTGGATTATTTGCAAGATACTATTGTTTTCTGGACTGATTATTAGCTAATGATTTTTCTACTTACAAATTAATTTAAAATCAGAAAATTTAGTATGATAAATCTAAGTTCAAATATATAATTCAGGTCTCTGTTTGACTGAGAGAACAAAATACATCACAATACACCCTTGGCCACCCCTAATTTTTCTGTTTCTGACGAGAACTGGGCACAGCAAAGCAGGATGTCTGCTTCTGCTTTGCATGTGTTTTCTTGAATGCCTGCGAAGCTCCTTATCATCTCACAGAGCTGAAGCCTCACTGGTTCAACTGTACTCTCCCTTCCCCTTCCTTCTTCACCCTCAGAGCTCTCCCCCACACAGAAATCACCTTCACTCTCACCACACTGCATTTCAAATTGATTTTTGAAATGTCTGCTTCTCCCAGCATCTGTAAGCATCTGAGTGTAGGGCTATATACCATAACCGTCTTTCTTATCTTAACATTCAACACTGTACTTCCTAGTCCTGTGAATCCAGAATTAAGAGTTTCTACCTCTATCATGGTGTGAATATTTTTATGTGGGGCAAAGAGTGGGTGATGCATAAAGGCCAGTTCAGACATTAGTTCCACGCAGTGACATCATGGCGTTCAGTTTTCTACCTGTTGAATTAGCACTTTCACTTAGGACACCAAACCAACACAAGGAGTCAAGGGTTATGAGCTAAAAACCAAAGCAGTTAATGTAAGTTTTCTCCATTAATCTTTGTGTTTTTATTGCGTGTGTATAATTATGAGAGGTAAAACATTCTAGAAGTTTTTGAAAAGTATGATCCTCATATGTTTCATTTATGTGTACATTCTTAAGGCTGATACAGATTTTAACAATATCATGTTTCAGATTATTTTATTTATTTATTTTTTGGTTGTTTCAGAGATGTGTGTGCCTTTATTGGCTGAGCAAGTGGGAACATCTCAAAGTGGGGGCTTACAGATTATAGGGGGGTTTAAAGATTCTTTGATTTGTAATTTGTTAAAGAAATGAAGCCTTGTCTAAGCGTTGGGATATTTTAAGTTAAGATAAAAAAAGTCTGCTAATCTGAAATGAATCACCAGACATAGACTCAAGAGATTTGTTGGATAAACTGAGGACCTGAAAGTATTGTTCAAACCCTGCCTAGGACTGTGAATGAGTTACAAAGTATATTTCCAATTAAGGGAAAGGTGCATGAGTAGGCATGTCCAACCTCCCTTCTTATGGCCAGCAACTCAGCTTTAGGGAGTCCCCTTGACCAAAAAAAAGGTCCATTCAGTAAGCTGGGGAGTTTAAGATTTTATTTTAATCCATAACTGCTTAGCATATAATTTATCCATACAGTTCAAGGACAACAACATAATGATCACAGGATAACAAACTGCCCTCATTTATAGTATTTAAAACTCTGTTGCCTATTATAAATTAATAGATTATAGTCTATTTAATATTTTATTTTTGAAGTTCTTACTAGTTTTCAATAAATGTTGCTGTGAATTGAATTAAAAAAAAAACTAGTTTTCTAAGACTAGATAAAAGAATGAAGTAAGAGAGAGTTTGTCTATAAGAGCTTGTGGTGTTGACCTCAAACAAGCACTGCCAGATATACAGTGAAAAATAAATATTAATGTCGAGCCAATTCTAAGAAAATCAAGTCCAAACCAGGGTTCATAATGAATAACAGGTAAAGCATAATGAGGCTTCTATTTATATACAGAACTTCTGTTCAAAAGTAAATACTGATTTCTAAAATTGGGTAATTAGTAGTTAATGCATGCTTGTTCTTCGTTGTTCTAAATAAGATCTGTATTTTTTACCCCCTCTCTCATAAATGACTGAGAAACTGTAAAATTTCCTGTTTTTAATTCAAACCAGTAGGTTGGAGGGAAGCCATGTATACAGCCAAGTGATGCTATAACCAATCGCCCGGGGAAATAGCGTTGAGAGGAGTGGCATTATGAATCCTACAGCACACACACCAGGGCACATGCCCACCAGCTCGGTCCTGTCAGCAGTGACAGTGAGCTTAGACTTCAGTTCCAGGCTGCTTTCCACCCTAGTGAGTTCTCACAGATGGAGACCCTGCCTTTGCGCCCTGCATCCCCAGCACCTGTACATGTTTGCTGAGCTAATGAGTGAATGAAATCTACCTTCTTGAATCCCCAAATATAAATTGGGCCCTTCTGCTCTGCCCTTTTCCAACACTTTGCCTCATCCTGTGGTCCCGGGAGCCCAGTGCAGTGTTTTTCCTCCCCCCTATTCTAGGTTCCCTTCCCAAAGAAGCTTTCTCCTTGCAGTTTCTTTAGGTATCACCTGATCTAAGTGAAGCAATCTCCTACTCTGGTCCTGGTTCTGTACACAATTTCCTTGTATAGCAGCAAATGTCACTAGTCGATAATTACAAGGACTACACTTGCAATTTCTTTTAAAAGGGTGGGGCTGGTTTGAGCTGCCTTTTGTGATAAGCCATGCATCTGAGCCAAGGCTCTATCCATTCTTTAGCTGATCATTGGAGATGTGAATTGGTGACATTAACTTGAGTGAATTTAAAATTTATAAAAAATTTCCTGGACCATTGTATACTCTTGCTGCTATAACAATGACCATGCCTTTAGTAGCTTAATATAAGACAAAATTATTATTGTTACAGTTTCTGTGGGTCTGAAGTCCAGGTGCACATGGCTGTGTCCTCCGCTTAGGTGTTGGCAGGGCTACATTATTTTCCTAGATGCTTGGGGAAGAATTTACTTCCAAGCTGTGCTGGGAGAGCCCTAGAACCTTCCCCAGGCTTGATGACACGCTGCTGATCACAGGACTCAGTATATGATTACATTCATGGCTATGGTTGACTACAGTGAAAGGATACAAGGCAATGTTAGAAAAGGGAAGAGGGACATGAGGTGAGGTCTTGAGGAGACCAGGCATGAGCTTCCAAGGTCCTCTTCTGGTGCACACAGCAAGAGTTTAATTCCTCCAGCACTGAATTATGAAATGATTCTACCAGGGAAGCTTATTAGAGACTCAGTCTCCAGGGTTTCTATTGGGCTAGTCACATAGGCACCCTCTGCCCAGACCATAAGGAAAGCAGGTGTTGAGCACAAACCACAGGTACAAATGGTCCACCTGATCACTTAGGGCGAGGGAATGGTTTCAGAGGCTGACAGTCGGGCCTGCTCTGCTCACGCTTGTGCACACAGCTAGATCTCTACAGTTCCTTGTGGTTATAGGACTGAGAGTCCATTTCCACCACAGGCTACCAGCTGGGGGCAATTTCTCCTCTTTAGAGGTTTCTCAGTCCATTCTCACACTTTGGCTGCAGTGGGTCAAGTCTTTTCACACTGTAAAGCTCTGCATCTCCTTCTGCTGCTTCTCTGTGGCTTCTCTTTCTGCTTCCAGTTGGAGAAAGTGCTTTACCCTGAAAGGCTTAAGTGATTAGGCCGGGTGGACGTATCATCCAGGGTAGCCTTCCTAACCTCAATAACATCTGTGACATACCTTATGTTCATTCTGTCACAGATTCCCAGGTTCCAGACGTAAGTGCATGGACATTGTGGGAATTTACTTATCTCTGATTGTTTTCTTTTCCTGTATTTCAGTCTCTTTTCATCAGTCTAGAAGAATATTTTCAGGTGATTATAAATTATACTCAAAGTAACACCTGGGCACTTACTCATGGCTGGTGGGATGAGGGCCAGGCCTTTGACTGGCTGTCGCATCACCCTCAGCAGTACGGTTTCAGCCACAGCCCTGTCACTGGCTTAGAGCCTCGCTGCCCAAACCTTGCCCACGGGAGAGAAGACTGTTTACTTTCTCTCCAGGAGGCCAACAGGGCCAAATTACTTGTTCATTCTCCACCCTTAAAAGGTTCTTAGATACTCTCTGTGTCCTGATTTTTTGACTTCTTTTGTTTGTCTGATTCTATCTACTATCTGTGCTAACTTGAGCTACTAATACATGCCCACAATCTCTCATCTACAGTTCTGAGTTTCAGAAAACTCAAGAAAAAGGTGTATTGTTACTCCTTGCAAGAAATGAACATGAAGCTATTAATACTATTTATGTCCTTTGAGCCAAGTGTCTCTACATTATGCCATATGCTTGCCATGGGATATTGATTAATATATACAACAACATATGCTTTTCCAAATTCCCCAAAATTCTAAAGCAGAAACACAGCTGGCCACAAAGTCTTCAGCTGAGGCGTTGGAAGAAGCAGGATCAAGCACTGAAAGGTTTTACAGGTATCCAAAGGATTGAGTTTATAGTCTTCTGAATTTATAAGAATTTTTAAGAATGATATACTATTAATTTATATTCTTTATTGCCATTATGTTTCAAATTGATATTTTTTTCTTGAAAAATGAATGACTGCGTTCATGGCTGAACTGGGTCTACATGGGAAAGTTACCAAATAAGTAAATAATCAGAATTAGGAAATCTGTTCCAAAAAGAAGAGCCTCTTTATTTCAATGAATGACTTCTGAATCGCTGGTACTATGACACACCATAATTTTATAGTTCATCTAATTTGTAAAATGAGACTTAAACATTACATTCAGGCAAATATTTAACAAATGTCAAACTAACTTTTTTCATAATAACAAGAAAGATAATAGTAGGAAGTAAGATTGTATTTTTCATAAAATATGCCAAAATTTTATAAGTTAAATCACACTCACTTGCCAAATAAATCTTTCAATAAGTTTTAAGTGCTAATGGATCTGAGGGACACACTTGCACAGGGTTTTAGTTGCATATTTCCTTGTGCATTACTAAATATCTCTGCCATCTCTCAATTCATATTTTTAAAAGTATAGCAGAAGTACAGCTCCTGCCTAAATTATTTGTTGTGCAAGTTTCTCATCCTAGTATTTTTGACTCAGTAGGATTTTCCTACTGGTGAACTGTGGCTGCTGTAGTCACACCACCAAAGCGTTGGTGGGTGAATGTGGGGAATAAACATTAAAATGAGACTGGGAGAAACTGAACTACTGTGTGCTCAAGACCTGAGCTCTCTCATACCTTATTAGATTTCTGGGAACCAGAGAAACCTTCTAGAAAGACTGTCTAGTCAATTATCTAGCTTTCCCAAACTGCATATATGTGGAATTAAAAGATCCATTTTCTGCTGATATCTTCATTGTTTATTCTCATTCTAGACCAGTGGTGGTTCTCAACCTTCCTAATACCACGACCCTTTAATATAGTTCCTCATGTTGTGATGACCCCCAACCATAAAATTATTTTTGTTGCTACTTCATAACTATAGTTTTGCTACTGTTAGGAATCGTAATGTAAATATCTGCTATGCAGGATGTATTTTCATTGTTACAAAGGGGTCGTGACCCACAGGTTGAGAACCGCTGTTCTAGACCTTATTTTCCTTTCTTAGAGCAAGGACAAAAAAAGACTTTTCTCTGATATTGCTCAGTAAGGTACCAAAATATACAATCCTTTGTTTTCTGAAAGTTAGGGAGAGGAAACCGGCTTTCTCATAGTCAATGGGGATGCGGAGTGGAAAGGCTCAACATTCTGCCACGGTTGCCATGTTGCACAGCCTGCCAAGGCCAGGCCTGGGAGCACCCGGCTGATGGCACTTTTCAGACTCTTCATGTACATTTATTATTGGCCCCATGCCCACAATACCTTTTACTTCTGTTTTTGTTCCTTCTTCCACTCTATTTTTTCTCCCTGGCCTAGTTCCATAAGTGTGTAAAACCCTAAGGCCTCTTCCCTGGAGGTAGGGAAGGGAGGGAGGCATCAGGGCCACCACTGCCACCTCTGCTGTGCACAGAAGGAGTAGACGTTCAAGGAGGGTAAGGGATCTCTGCACAGCTGGAATCACAGCAGGTCAAGAACTCTGAATTAGATCTTCTAACTTAAAAAATACTATTTTTACCTCCACAAAATGCATCACTGTCTTACTAAGCTTATAGGTACCTCAAATGTGGACAGAGGCTGTGAGGAGCTCATCACCACCCCTTGAGAGTCAGTGACCAAGGCTGGGCACTGTCCCATGAGGAAGGGGGGGCAGGCAGCAGCCCCGAGAGCCTCAGGGCTCCATCCATCTTCCCCTATACTCCTGGGTGGTTGTAGACCCTGTGGGAAGCTTTTGTGGTCTCCAGGGTTGTCCTAATGAGTCCAACTTAGAAAGCAAGAATGTGAGCACAGACTCCGTGGAGCCTGCAAACCGCCTGGGGCACAGAGGGCTGGAGAGGCAAGTTCAACGATAGGAAAGGCAGAACTCTGCCAAGAAGTAGTGGAGAATGTCAGGTGCTACTCTGTTCTCAATCGATGAACCCTTGAGAAATGGGGAGTGAACTGAACAGTCTACCCTGTGTCAGCATCTCTCACACTCAGCCAGTTCGTGTTGAGTTTTTCAATACAGAACAAACTCAACAACACGAACTAAAAAGCTGCTTAGAAGCAAGAGAACAGGAGGATTATATCTTTCAGTATTTCTACAATATTTGCAGTGGGTATTTCAAATAAAAAAATAGCTAAGTATTTTCCCCTAAAGTCATCTCTTAAACAGTTACAATTTTTTTTTTTTTTTTTTTTTTTTTGAGCTAGGGCCTCCCTTGTTGCCTGGCCTACAGTGCAGTGGCAACATCATAGCCCAACGTAAGCTCAAAGTCTGAGAGTCAAGCTATCCTCCTGCCTCAGCCTTCTTAGTAGCTGGGACTACAGGCGTGTGCCACCACTTGCAACTAACTTTTTTTATTTTTGATAGAGATGGAGTTGGTCAGTCTTGCTCAGGCTGGTCTCAAACTCCTGAGTTCCAGCAATCCACCTGCCTCAGCCTCCCAGAGTGCTAGGATTACAGGTGTGAGCCACTATGCTCGGCCCCCAAACTCTATTTTGTGAGTTACTATATTTGACATATACAGAAGGCTAATGAGACAGTGCTATTCTTCCCAGAGTCTGAATTGTTTAAAAAAAATGTCCTCCAAACTGTGTCTAGATTCAGAGTAAAGGGCTTTATTTAATTTTGGAAAACAATTTCTTAATGGACATGTACACTACTAAACACTCATTTGAAATACTCTTTATAATGCTACATATACTTCATTTTATGCTTTTGCTTTACTCTTCAAATATGGGGAGTGAATCTATTTTTCAAAAACCACATGTGTGCTTTTGGAGCAAGTCACATACACTTTTATTTGCTATGTTTCTAGCATTGTTTTTAAAAACCATATATTGTCTTTAAAATGTGGGCTTGATGTCATTGGAAAATTTTTTTTCAAGATTTTTTTCTACTTCCAGCCTCCTTGGCAGCAAATACTAGGATTCCAAATGTTTTTTAAAATGTGTTGCTCCTGATCATTCACAAAGATTGAGAAACCTGAGCTTCAGTTTTCCTGCTGAGTAAAAGGACCTGTCTTCTTTCCTGGTTTGATAGGAAAAATAGGAATCAAGACTGAGCAGTAAAAACTCCCAGCTTAACACTTTATATCAACAATATTTTAATAATGCTTGCATTGCAATTCTTAAAACAACACAAATTAAAAAAAAAAGGCAGGCCAATGAAAGCAGAAGTTAGGATCCTGTTTTCTGTATCCCAATTGGTCCTGGAATTTTGGATTGCTCGAGGGGCCAGGCACCATTATTATTATTTCCACATTATTCATAAAGAAATTGAGATTGGGAGACCAATCTGTGTCCCTGGGTGGGCCTCTCTTGGTCATGGTGTAATGGCACCTCGAAGCAGGTGAGCATCCCAAGCCAAGCCACGGGTCTTCACTGGAAGGAGCAGCTTCATGTTGAGATAAGAGAGTTTGGGATGGTGCCAGAGGCTGACAGGGCCTGTTTAGCCCCAGGGAACTCCAATCTCTGCCCCCACCAAGTTGATGCTGCTCCCCACAACCTGAACTGAGTTACTGAGTTGGGGAGAAGGAAACCAATTTGTTAAGTGTCCAGACACCATGGCCATTTGTTTGTTTGGTGAGTTCCCTGGCATGTACGCCGAGACCCTGTTTCTACCCATTTGGGGGAGCTTTCACACCTTCCTGTTGGAGGCTCCATTTGGGGGTGAAAGTCATGAGGCTGAGTGGAACTACAGAATCTATAAAATAGGGGCTCATTTGCAGTTCCTGGGAACAGGGGCACTAGGCCACCATTTAGGGAGGAGTTTTGAACTTTCCAGTCCTGTGGCAGAGCATTTGGGGTGCCATAGGCATCATTTTGGAGTGACATTTGTCCCCTTTGGGTTTCCATTTGTTTGATAGGCCTGGCATTTTGTGTTAGGAATTCTCTGCAGCAGCTGAGTCTGTTATTTGTGAGTTTTGTGGCAACGTAAGGAAGCTTCATCTAAAAGTCCCTTAGAAAAAGTTTTTGCTGAATGGTCAACTTATTGCAAAACTATGTCTAAAGAGAATGGTTTTATTGTAACCCTGTGTATGTGCTGGAGTATGAGAATGGCTGTTAAATAAAACCTTGATTATACTGTCTGATAACTGGAATTATTTTAAAGGTCAGGTAAATAGAACCTTGAATTTTATTGACTTACAACTGGAATTTTTTTGTAAAAGGTCCTGCATGCATGGGGTATGAAATGTCCAATTGCCTTAAGTTTGATTAGAGGTCAGACATTTCATATTTATTGACCTAATATAGTCTTAAAGGCCTGGGACAATGGCAATGGTACAAGAGAGACCTCTACTGGTCATGAGTAGGATACTTTGTTTTAAAGTTTAAGACAAAGGGGCGTCCAGCCTTTTTTCTTTTTTGTCACAATCATAAGAATAAGAATTGCTTTGGGTCACACATTTCATATACAAATACTAAGGAAAACTGATAAGCAAAAAAAAAAAAAAGTCCATGCATACTTTTCACAATATCTGACACCACAGATGAGCAAAGCAATCCTTACATAACAAAAACAGATTCCCCTTGTGAACTAAAATAAAATCTTAAGGCTCCCCACCCTCAGCGACTGACGGACTGGACCCTCTCTTGGCCAAGGAGATCCCTAAAACTGAGTTGCTAGCCACGTGAAAGATCTGACAAGCCTCAGAAAGTCCCTTTCTCCTCCTTAGACCTGTCCTCTGTGACTCACTAGCAGGCCGAAGGCTAAGCAAGACCTAACTGCAGGTCTTCAATATACAGAACAAACCACTTGAGTCTGGGCAGAGGTCCAGTACTTTGTCTCTAATTAGCAGACCCTTTATCTTAAGCATTCCTTTTCACTGACTCTGGGTCTTCAGCCAATTGTCGGGTAAAGAATCTTTAAACCCACCTATCATCTGTAAGCCCCCTCTCAGATGTCCCACCTTTTTTTAGGCCAAACCAATGTACCTTTTCCATGTATTGATTTATGAACTCACCTGTAATTCCTGTCTCCCTAGAATGTATAAACCAAACTGTAATCCTACCACAAGTCCACTTGTTCAAGGCTTCTTCGGTGTGCTTTGGGTCATGGTGGTCCTTAAATTTGGCTCAGAATAAACTTCTTCTCTCTGTATATGTCCTGGGGCTCATTCATTGCTGGCAGGAATGCAAAGTGGTTCAGCTGCTTTTGAAGAAATTTTGACAGTTTCTTACACAACTAAGTGTACACCTACCATATGACCCAAAAGTACTTGTAAGCTATTTATCCAACTAATTTGAAATACATCTATTGGGGGGCATAATGTAGCCACACAAAAACCTTCCCCCTCTTTCTCTCCTCCTAAGACAAAAGAACTAGTTAGCCCCACCCCAGAGAAGTTCTCACCAAAGGACCCTAACGCAGGCCCCCAAGCTGTGGAATTTGCCTACCCCCTACTAGTCCCCTTCAGAAGCCACCTTTGCACTGCCCAGGTGGGTCACCCCTTTCAATAACCTGGCCTCCATTCATGTCTCATCTCTGAGCACCACTGCTTACACCTTTCAGTGCTTGCATAAAACCTGCTTGCAACATCCACTGCTTCATTTCCAGCCACTAATAACCGTAAGCAATGGAGACGACTGTTAGTAGGGAAATGGATAAACTGTGGTGCACCCATAAAACAATACTATTCAGTGATTAAAGGAACAAGCTACTGACCCATGCAACAGTAACATGCATGAACCTTAGATGCATTTTGCTAAGTGAAAGAAGCCAAGCCCAAAACTCTATATACTGTATGATGCCATTTCCAGGACATTCTGGAAAACACGACCATAGGGATGGAGACTAGGTCAGTGGTTGCCAGGGGCTGAAGGCCTGGGTGGAGGCTGGCTCCAAAGGGGACTTTATAAAGATGAAGGAGCTGCTCCACACAGTGCTGGAGTGGTGGATAGGAGACTCTGCACATCGCTGCAGACCACGGAGATGTACATTCCTAACACTGAACTTTCATGTGTGCACACACAAAAAATCAATCACAGTGAAAATAAAAATTCACCAAACTACACCTGGGCTATTTGGATTTCCTTGTGTGTAGGTTTTTACCCCCAAACTACAGAGACTCAGGTATCCTGAACACCTCACTCCTTACATGGCAGACAGTCTTGATGGAGCCTCACTTTCATTGTCCAAAACTAATTTTAGGCAAAACTACACAGCATCAGCATAAAATAAACAAAACCTGTTTGTTTCTTTTCCCTGTTTCCTGGGTAGCAGGCATTATTCTGTGTGCTTTTGACCTATTCTGCATACAACAGAGTAAGTAACTATCACTGATGAAGATATTCTAATCCATGTCCCCATGTTGACAGGTATGAGTGCGCCTGTGGTGTCATAGCTTCTTTAAAATTCAGGATTCATGGCCAACCAGGACACACTAGTAGGACTCAAGTTCACTGTGGTCCAAGCAAGGGGAGGAGGACCTCTAATCTAAAACTGAGACAAAGGGGTGGGTGTCCAGGCTCCTGCTACACAGATCTGACCACCACCTTTCAGAACAAGAAAGGATGCCTTCTTCCGGAGGTTGCTTCTGGAGGTTGCTGTCGTAGCTCATGAGTTTGGGAATGTTGCAGGATGCTCATGGCAGCAGAAATTTCACAAGCTCATGAAATGCCTGATAAATGTTACTTTTGTCATTAAATGAGCTTGGATGCTTAAGATGCTGATTGTTAATCAAATCCCATAAGAGTGTAGCAGACAGGGATGAAATTCCCAAGGTGGCTGCTGCCTGCTCTGCCCCCACTTTCCAGAGCATTCCCTCCAGGGAAACCAGCTGAAACAACTCCATAGTCTGCCCCCACAGACTGTCTCAACCCAACCACCCTTTTTTTTTTTTTTTTTTTTTTTTAACCCAACCATCCTATACCCAGCAACCTGTGAGCCATTCCCAGACCCTCTTTGTGCAGAGCGCCCCAGCAGGCTCTCATGGCTTATTCCAGACTTTTGGTGCTGCCATGAGCCTGGCACAGCGGCCTCCTCATTCTGGCATCTGGGGAGGGGATCCCCACACCCATTCTTGGTTCTACCCTTTCCAGCTGCATGAGCTTGGGTCCTGCAGAATCTCTCCAAGAGCTCCTTATAAACAGATACCCACTGATCCCTCTAAAGTCCTGATACCTAGTATCACGCAGAGGAGTCCTCTAAATCCCCCAGGGCCTGTGGCAGACCTCTCAGGTGACCCCAGGTAAGGCCTGCCCTCCCACATGAGTCCTGCCTTCCCAGGTGAGGTTCTGCCACCGTGACTTTGGCTATTGTAAGAGGTACTGCCGGGGCATGAGCCAGAGTGCTGCTGTCCTGCTAACGTTTATTCATAAGGAAGAGGCTTTCTGAGATGCTGGCCCAGTGGTTGGTCAATGAAAGGAAGATCTGGTGTAATGCATGGATGGTTACACATGGGGCCTCACAGGGCCAGGCCAGGTGATGGCAATACTGGCCCAGTGATTGCAATTTACAAACATGGCACCTTCTGTCCCTGCTTAATTTGGGGCCTCCAGAATATCCCCCTGAGGGAGGTCCCACAGAAGCCCAGGGCTGGCCAGGGTCCCTCACATCTGATGAAGGACACCTCATCTCTCCATAAGTGAAGAGCTCTTAGCTCCCTTGGCATCCTGGAGCCACAGCTTTCTGACCACTCCCCGCCCCTTGCCCAAGTGAGTCTCACTTCCTTGAGACTCCTCCTGCCTCACATCTGGCTGGCCTCCCCACCCATAGCCAAGGCCCAATGGCAGTGTTTTACCCTTGCCCAGGTGAGTCTCACTTCCCTGTAAAGTCCCCACATGACCCTGATTCCAGGAAATAGCCACATACTTTCACCATCCAACCGTGTCATCCTGCCAGGCATGCAGCCTCTGCTCCATTCCATAAAGCCCTCCGTGCAGCCACCATCCTTCCTCACTGTCTCAAAGGCAGGTGTCCTCCTTCAGGAACCTCAGCCCAGGACACAGTTGGGCAGCAAGTCTAGCCTGGGCTCTAGAGCATGTTCCTACCACCTCCTCTCCTGCCCCCTCAAGGCCAAGGCAGATGGTGGGATCACTGGGTGGGCGTGGGGAAGCCTCAAGTTCCTACGGGCACCTGTCACAGCCAACTCCTTAAGCTCCACAGCTTCTCAGTGGGAACAGGATCCTATTCACTGGGGGGTGGGAGGGGCTGGGGGCTACTCAGGATTCTAAATTCTGGGGTTTCCAAAACTCCTGAGGTTCTAAGCCCATCATGAGGGTGTTGTAAGAAAATCACTCCTAAAGGTGAAGAAGCACACGGTGAGTAAACAGTTCCCTCACCTGCTCCCCCTGGGCTCTGAGGGGATGCCTGAGCTCCAGGGACTAGGGAGCAGCCCAGGGCCTGGTGTGGGTCTTTCTCAGGATGTGGGTCCGCTGGGAACTCAGACTGTTGGTTTTCTTTCCCTTTACCTGGAGGGGACAAGGGCAATCAGATCAGGGCTGAGCTTGGACTGAAGAAGGCCAGGGCAAGCGTGTCACTTGGGTATCTGTGCGGAGGAGATGTGAGGGTCAGAGGTGAGCAGGTCCATGCGCATTTGCATCTCTCCACACTGCCAGGCTGTGACTGACGCTGTTTCAGTCGTAAAAGCTGTGAGCTGTGTGAGGCAGCTCTCCTTGGTACTGTCCGTTCCCTCCTGCTCCAGGCGCTCCACAGTCAGTCAGTACAGCAAACCATACACAGGAGTACGCTCAATCAGCATGTAAACACTGCACATTAACATTTCCACAAGACAAAGTAGCATCTCACATCAAGAGTGAAAGTGGATAGGAAAGGGGGTTAATGAATTAGTCCAAGCAGAGTGGGGGCGTGGACAAGGAGAATGCTTGGGCTGATCCCGTCGGTTTCAGTGGTCAGTGTCTTGCCCGGAAGAGTTCCTGACTTGGGCAGACCCTCTGGTGACAGATGCTGGGTGCTTATTACGAGTGACTGCAGGTCACTATGGAAACGTCCACACCTGGGAACATTCCTGCTCTTTTTATGGCCTTTCAGTCTTTTGGTGAGGACTGAGAGGAGAGTATTCTGCTCTTATTTGCAGAGCCTCCATGGCCCAGCTTCGAAGAGTGAAGTACAACCTGTCCTCACCAATGGTGGACTCCGGCCCAAGGTACCCTCCTGATTTACCTACAAACAGTAGGAAGTGCTTGGGGCACCTCCCACCCTGCTACTAGGGCCCCCCTTTTCCTCCTTTCTGAAAACCAGACTACTTGGGCTTCAGGGCATGTGCTGACTATGGGTTTACCTGATGTGCTCGGAGATGGGGCAGGGGGATGTGGGCCGGACCCTGCCGAGTCCTTTCCCTACACCCTCCAGCTCCTGTCTCAAAGGCCCCCTGAAAGTCACAGAAGCCCTCAAACCCATGTGTGTGAGCCCAGGCCCATGACTGGGAGCAGCAGGGGTACCTCACTCTTGTGAATACCTCTAACGGGGTCAGGACAACAAGTTCCTAGCCAGACAGTGGAGAAAATCGGTGTCCCAGATCCAGATAGGATTCAGGCAGAGGTGAGAGGCAGGGCCCCTTGCTCAGAGGCAGAACCAAGAGTTCAGCTGAGTATGGAAATGGTCCTGTCCTAGTCTGGACTGGACGACCCTGGAGGGTTGGGAGTCCAGCATTCAAGGGTGTCTCACCTACCGTGGAGAGAGGCCCCTGTGTTAGGTGGCAAGTAGGTTAGGTGACACTTACAGCTTCTCTCACCTGAGTTCTGAAACAGGGCTGAAGACCGAGTAGCCCCGAGTGAGGGTGTGAGGCAGGGAGCCCCATTCTAGACCCAACCATGGGGAGCCATCCCAGGAGCCAATGGTGCCCGAGAGCTCCCATGCCCCACGCTGCACACACTCTTTACTTTGAGATCAGAGCCTGCTGAGGAGTCTTCAGTGTCAGACCAGGCAGGCATGCAGGGACCACAGGGACCCTGGTCCTCAGGGCAGATAGACTCAGTGGAGACGCTGAAAAGTCTGATTTCCTTGCAGGGAAAACTGAAGAGTTCCCCAAGATGGCCCCGGGCCTGGAGCAAGTGTCCCCAGCCTCTGTCCACCAGCCCAGCTCTAGCAGCCCATGCGCTCCCCCCTGAAATAGGAATCTGCTACTTCCCAACCCTCACCAATGGCAGGAGGGGGCCTCTGCAGAGATCAAGGCCTCTGGTATCTCTCTAGGGGACCCTGGGGCTCAGGGTTGAACCAGGCTATCCCCAGCCCAGGACAGGGTACAGGTTGTTTGGGGCTTATTCCAATGGAATTCACACCCAAACCTCCATGATGTTGAGGTCCACTGGTTCCCACACTACTACTTCCAGCAGGGATGCTAGGTCCCTGTGCCTGCAATGTCTGCCCTGGGAACCCCCAGGATCACAGGACAGATCTTATCACAAGTGACTGCAAGTCATTATGGAAACGTCCATGCCTGGGAACATTCCTGCTCTTTTTATGAAGAAGGCAAGACAGCACCCAGCAAGCTGCCCTCCAGCCTAGACGGCTCCTTGGCTGGCTGAAATCAATGTCTAGAGGGAGGATGGATTCTGCAGGCCTCTGGAGGAAAGGTGTGTGTGTCATCCTCCAACCCTATTCAGTCAGCCACATGTTCTGAATCCTCATGCGGGCCTACCTGTGGGACAGAGACCTCCTCTCACAGCACAAGTCCCAGACCCAGCCCAACCTCGAAAGAAGGCCTGGGAGAGGAGGGGCACCATGGGGCTCCCAGCAGTCAGAATGACAATGAATGGCACCGAGACCCCTGTGCACTGGCCAGTGATATGATAGAATTTGGCTAAAGGCAGAGTGGCCCTCTCAGGACAGAGTGTAACTACCTGGGGCTTGTGGATACTCCCCAAGACCAAGTCATTAGGTTGGCAAACTAACTCCATCTTGAAAAGGCATTCTGTGAGACTCTGTTACAGGTGGACATAACTTAGATCTGATCTTAGATCATGACCTTAGGAGAAACATGCTCCAGGCTTGTCTTTGTACCACCCCAATTGTAGACCCATCCACCTGTGAGAAATATGCTAACACTGTGATAAGAAGAACCAGCCAGGCGAATCCCGATTGTGAGATAACATCATAATGTCCTAAAGAGAACAGCAGTTTGGTGGTTCTTGATAGAAACTAGCTCCGCCTTAGGCAGTCCCTCCCTAAACCGCCTCTAACATTTTTTAGATCTTAGCCCACTTGTACCCAAGTACCAAAATAAACAATGCTGCCTTTGTTACACTTTTGTCTTGAATGTTCTGATCTGCTCTTTTTCAGTTTTTTACCTATCTTCTGGTGCCCAATGCTTGGGTGGGGCAAGTCTCTGACTCTCCTGTTCCCCTTTTCCCCTCCCTCTCCTTTCTTCTCTTTTTCCTCTTTTGTGTCTGTCCACTCAAATGAGGAGGGTGCTCAACCGATGGCCGGTGGTCAGGGCACTCCCTGGTGAGTCGGGAAAGACCTCTGCCTGTCTGATAGGCAGACAGTGGGTTGACACCAACACTGTCTCTCCTTCCTCCTCCTTTCCTCCGTGGAGTCTGTCTACTACTACTTTCCTCTCTTCCTACCTAGAGACTCCTTGAGACCCCCTACGAACCGAGGACGGATCAACAACACAGGACACTGGGTCCAGTAACCACTTTTCCATATGCCTTTTCTACATTCATGCCAGCATCTAATAGCTTTATTGAGGTGATAAAGCTATGGGAACAGAGGACAGATTAGTGGTTGAAACAGCTTAAGAAAAGAGTGGGAGTGGACGAGAACTTGACATGGCTGCAGGAAGGCAACATGAAGGATCCTTGCCATGAATGTGACCTGTATCTTGACTATATCAGCGTCAAATGTCCTGCTTGTGATGCTGTCCTCTAGTGTCATAAGATGTGACCCTTGAGAGAACTGATAAAGGTCATACAGAATCTTTCTCATTTCTCACAACTTTCTGTGAATCTATAGTTATCTTAAAAACTTTAAGTTAGAAATAGAAGAATGGGGCCAGGCATGGTGGTGCATGCCTGTAATCTCAGCTACTCAGCAGAGTCACTTGAGCCCAGGAATTCAAGCCTGCAGTGAGCTATGATTGACCACTGTACTCTACCCTGGGGGGACAGAGTGAGACTGTGTCTCAAACAAAAACAAACAAAAAATGTGGGAAGCCATGAAAGAAAAAGAGAAGTTGGTAAATCTAAGAGTTTCTTTTCCTTTATTGCCAAAATTCTGGAAGCAAATGTGATAAAGACAAAGAGATTGGTAAATTCTATATGTGCTAATGCAAAAATGTAAATTGAGCACAAAGATGTCTGCTATACTGAAATTGTTTGGTTTGGAATGTCCAGAGGAAAACAGATCAGTTTGAACTCACAGATTTGTATCTGTTCCCTTATGAAACTCCACTAAAATTATAGTGAAAGGTTAAAAAAAGCAGAAATCGATAAAGAAATAAGAAATGACAAGGGGCTGAGAGATTTCAACAAATTTTCTTATTGGAGTATGAGAGCAAATGGCCAAATGTTAACTGTTAGCTGACCTAAGAGAACTGACTCCCATGAGGTGGTAAGGGAATTTTATGAGAACCAAGATGACACCCACCACAGACTCCAGAAAGGCTCAGGAAAGGAGGCATCAATTTCTTCTGAAAATAAGAGTGTAGGGTGGGGATGAGGTTAGGAGACTTGATTGAAGTTTTATAAGGAGCAGTTAGACTATCAGATCTTATCTCAACCTGTGCATTGAGGCCCACCTAAGAGTAGACAGAACAGGCCAAACTGACTTCCTATATCCCAAACAAGGATCACCAACATTTGAGAAAAGCCTCTGATATACCAGATAGAAATCAAAAGAAAAATAGTAGGGAGAGAGAATGAATGTATGGAGGAGAAAACTTTCAAACATCTCAGACATTCAGAGATATAGTAGAAGACCTTGCATTCATGCAAAAAGAATGGGAAGTATAAAACAAGAACACGGGGGACAAGACCATTTTTGGAAATTAAAAATATGATAGCAAAAAAATTGTTTTAAATAGCACAGTTGGAAGAGTAGAAGATGAAGTTGAAGAAATTGCTTAGAAGTAGAACAAAGAGAAAAATAAGTGGAATATGAGAGAGAAGAAAAAGATTCAATCCAGGAGACTTCAATCCTATAAATCTAGGATTTATAAATTCCCCCCACCAATAGCATAAACACACAAACAAAGAATTTTCTTCATAACTCCTTTCTTAGAAAGCTTCTGGAGACTGTTTCACTAAAAAAGAAAGGCAAAAACCAAGAAAAAGGAAGGAACAGTGTCCAGAAAATAGGGAGCACAACACGGAAATCTGTATTTCAGAATAAAGGCAAGAGAAATCACAGGATGATGGCCATGTCTTAGGGCTCAAGACAAATCAGTCCAAACCAGAACAGAATGGAGACACCCAAATGGATCGGGAAGAAAGTGAGGAAGAAATCCATAGAAAACTAAGCAAGCAGCAACCAGTCAGAAGGAAGGCAATTATGAACTCCAAGGATAAAAAGGAATGGCACAGGCTCAGCACCCGTGGCTCAACGGGCTAAGGCGCCAGCCACGTACACTTGAGCTGGCGGGTTCGAATCCAGCCTAGGCCCGCCAAACAACAATGGTGGCTGCAACCAAAGAATGGCCAGGCATTCTGGCGGGCGCCTGTAGTCCCAAAAACTTGGGAGGCAGAGGCAAGAGACTTGCTTGAGCCCAGGAATTGGAGGTTGCTGTGAGCTGTGATGCCACAGCACTCTA
>CAUYON010186388.1:0-20442 GCA_963573935.1 Arctocebus calabarensis
TTGTGGCGGGCATCTGTAGTCCCAGCTACTTGGGAGGCAGAGGCAGGAGACTCGCTTGAGCCCAGGAATTGGAGGTTGCTGTGAGCTATGATGCCACAGGACTCTATCCAGGGTGATAGCTTGAGGCTCTATCTCAAAAATAATAATAATAATAATAAATAACAAAATTCACGGAAACAAATATATATTAAACCTCCTTTTAAAAATCCAGCACCTAGGGAGGCACCTGGGGCTCAAAGGAGTAGGGTGCTGGCCCCATATGCTGGAGGTACTGGGTTCAAACCCAGCCCCAGCCAAAAACTGCAAAAAAAGGAAATTAAAAATCCAGCGCCTGTAATTCAGTGGCTAGGGTACTGAATACACCAGTGCTGGCAGATTGGAACCTGGTCCAGGCCTGCTAAACACCAATGACGACAATAACAACAAAAAATAGCTGGCTTTGTGGTGGGCACCTATAGTCCCAGCTACTTGGGAGGCTGAGGCAAGAAAATCACTTAAGCACAAGATTTGAGGTTGCTGTGAGCTGTGCCACGGCGGCACTCAACTGAGAGTGACATAGTGAGACTCTGTCTCAAAAAAAAAAAAAAAGAAAAAGAAATGTAGTATGAAGTATATGATATCAAAGTGTTTCTAATAGCTACAATTATTCACAAATTTTTTCAATTCTCACTGAGCTATGAGAACATTGTTTTGTCACTTTTTTTATCCGACTCAGTGGTTTTCAACTGGTGTCCCGAACAAAGCACACTGGTGTAACAGCAAAACTTTTAAAGATCATTATTTTCAAAAGAAGTTCAAAGCACAGTAAGCATATTCTTTTTTTACTCTTTCTTTTTATTAACATGGTTTAAGTGTGCCATGGAAATTTAACTATAGGTTCAAGTGTGCTGTGAAATAAAAAAGGTTGAAAAACACTGATGAAACTCACACCATGAACACAAATAAACAAACTACAAATGGTCTATATTCACTTGATTAGATTGTGCACATGTAATTTTGGACAAGTGTCACCTTTAACAGAACTTGATTTCTTTGAATTGCAGTGATTCAAAGACTAGGTCAACTGGTCATATTGCTCACAATGTCTGGGCTTGAGGACCCCCTTTTCGAGAGTTTTATAAAAATGTTCATCTCTCCTCAGGAAAAGGCAATTTTGCACAAATGTCTGGAAGCCCCTGGACTGCTAAAGTCTCAAGTCCCCGGTGTAGTCCAATACATGAGGAAACAGAGATGTCCAGAAAGGCTAAGGTGACACAAACTGCCAGGATTCAAACCTGGTTCTCCCAGGCCTGTGACCACTCTGAGGAGACAAGTCTGGGGCCACGTGGCCTGGGTGCAAAGCCCTGTTCTGCTGCGTATCGGCTGGGTGACTTGTGCTAATTGCACGAGCCCTCTGTGCCTCTATTTCTCCCTCTGAAGACTCAGTGATGGCAACAGAACCTCCTCACAGTGCCAGGTGCCTTAGCATCATATCAGCATTCATTGTGATTATTTTACCAATGAAGGAGGAGCAGCTCAGGGATTGAGGCAATTGTACCAGGCCACTGAGCCGCCCAGCTGCCACTATGCGACTCCACTCCCAGGAGGCGCACACTACCCCTCATCTCTAGTGCAGGAGGTCCAGGAGCTGGTTTTAGAGAGCAGCTTTGAAGTTCAACACAAGTTCCCTCTTCCTGCAGGAGGACCAGATAGGACTTGGAGTGGAGGAAAGGGAGGCTGATGGTTTGGGAAACAGAATGGAGCGAAGCCAACCAGGGTCAGGGGAGGAGCTGCTGGCCCGGAGGGGCCTGGCCTCTGGCTCTCACCCTCGATGTGGGAGTAACAGCCTGTGATGGCAGCACAGGGTGACAGCACAGGCTGAGGGAGATGACAGGGCCTGGCAGGGCTGCAGAGGGGCTTCCTGGGAGTGTCCAGCAGGCGGGAAGCTTGAAGCAATTTTCAGCGGAGAACTCTGAAAATCTCCTCCCTCCTGGAAGCTGTGGGCCAGCCCGCCGAAATACTTTCAGTTTTGTTTTCCTGTCTTTAGGAAATGAAACTCAACAGAAAGACGGCAGGAGACTGGGAGATGGAAGAACCCCGCTGAGTCTGAAAGACTCCAGGAGCCCAGGGGATGGAAGACGCTGTCCAGGTGTGCCCAAACTGGTAGGAAGGCGCTTTCTGCCAAGTGGCCAGCCTTAGAGGGGTGGACAGGGTAAGGCTGTTTCTCAAGGGAAGAGAGAATGGTTCACACAGCTGGTGGGACTGTGAGCCTAGGGTTCATGGTCAGCATTACCTTCACTTCCCTGCATCCCCTTCCCCCTCCCCAATTTTAGACTTTCTGGGCAGTCCTGAAGACAAATAACCAGGCCAGTTGTCCCCAGTGGGCTACTCGTACATGTCAGATCTTGGGTCCTATCTTGGGGTTCTGATAATTATGGTCTTCAACACCAGTCACTATAAGAAAGGGGCCCACAGAGATTCTCCAGGACTGTCCCCACCTCCATCTGGACAGGGAGCTGTGGAACAGAGCAAGGGCCTGTGCCACTACCTGAGGGGACCTGGCCTGGTGAAGAGCC
Source organism: Arctocebus calabarensis (assembly GCA_963573935.1). NCBI lineage: Eukaryota > Metazoa > Chordata > Mammalia > Primates > Lorisidae > Arctocebus > Arctocebus calabarensis. Next base: position 2,556 of record CAUYON010186388.1, read on the forward strand.
TCCCTCTCAAAGCCTCTGCCTGTCTCAGTAGCAAGGAGGGGCCCTCCGCAGAGAACTTTGCACCACCCAGACCCTTCTTGCTCCCGTGTCCCTCACCAGCCTAGGAAGAAGGGCAGAGGAAGAGGGCAGGCCGGAGAGGGGAAAGAACAGAGAGAGGGAGGGAGAAGCCACCTGTGTGCCGTCCACTGGCAGGACAGACACAAAGATCCTGCTCAGACTAAGAATAGTGAGGCTTTGACTGTCCCTTGTCTGGCCATGTCCCATGGGCCAGGGACTTGGGCATTTGACTCTCCTAAAGGTCCATTGGGCTTTGTACTGCTGTAGCCACTGAGTGGGCTCTGTCCCGAGCTTCCTCTAGCAAGAGCTAATGGGAATGGGAAGGCAAATTTCTCAGTGAAGAGGTTTGTTCCCCTGCTCAGGAAGTGGGAGGCTCGGAAGCCTTGGTTCACTAGCGTCTCCAAGAAGAGACTCAGGGCCTCTGTAGGTTGACACAGGTAAACCTGGGGGCAGGGGAGAAGTGGGTGGCCCCTGGCCGTTAGAGGAAGAGATTCTAGAAGTTGGCATTGCCCTTGCAGGAAGCGTGGGCAGGATGGAGCTGCATTACTAACCAGTTCTGGGCCACGCAGGGGTATCAGACCACAAGAAAAAAGATTTGAAAGAATCTGATACTTATTTCATTTTGAAAATGGTTTGATTGAGGTATAATTGGCATAGAATAAACTGCACATTTTTAAAGTTTGATGATTTTGACATCTGTTAAACAATTGAAACCAGCCATATGATCAAAAGATAATGAAGCTATCCACCACCCCCAAAAGTTTGTGTTTTTTGGAATCCTTCCCTCTCACCCCCAGGCAGTGTAAGACCTTTACTGAGAGTCCTTCTACTGACTGTACAAGGTTGCATTATTCTGATTTTGGATCAGCACAAGGAAGGCAGGTGGTGTCACCATCATCCTATTTTCAATGCTTACGGCCCCTGACCACCTAGCCCTGGGTGTGAAATATGGCTCCGTGTTTTCTGCCATAAAAATAAGTCTATTTTTCTTCCCCCATCGATCCTGCAGCAAAAAGAATGTGGCCTCTTCCCACTTCGCCCTCCATGAGGCTCACTGCCTGCGGTTCCTCGTCCTGTGCCCAGAGTGTGAGGAGGCCATCCCAAGGGCAAAGATGGAAGAGCATCGCAAGGACCGCCACCAGGAGGTGGTGGCAGCAGGGATAAGGTTTGGGAGTCAGGTGAGGGTCTGGTCCTTCCTGCAGTGACTCATGGGGCTGCTATGGGGAAGTCACTTAGCCCTGCACAGCCCCGCACAGCCCTCACAGCTACACTGAGTCACTCCCCCTCCCCAGTTTTTCTATCTCTGATACTTTCCCTAAGAGCTTATGGGTCTGCTCAAGTCAAGAGGTCCCTGTTTCTGGAACGTTTGGATGTATTTGGGGATTTGTAAAGAGGAGAAGTGGAAAGGAGGGTTCTAGGAGGCAGTCAGTTTGAGCTGATTTTTCATGCCCAACCCTCCTGGGGCCCTTTTTCTGTCTTTGTGGACATCCTCAAACTTGGCATCCATTCAACTCCAGCTGGTCTGGAGAACATTTCTTGAGTGCTAGGAGGGGACCAGAGGGGGACTGAGGCAACCACACCTGGTCCCTGTCCTCTAGGACTTCACAGACTCAGACATGGGACAAAGTGAGCCAAAGTAGATACGGATCCAATATCTCCCCTGTATATTTGGGCGTGTGATGCATCAGCAGAGCGTGCAGAAGCCCTTGATGGAATTTCACGAGGTGAACATCACATGTGATTTCTCCTTTACAGCCAAGCGAGCCAAGCTGGGCAGGAGAGAGGGACAGGGGAGGAGGGATTTCTACCTGCCCTCCCTCCTCACCCCAGTAGCCTGGGAGGGTGGTAGACAGCTAGCCCACCACAGGGATGCAGGTCTTCTGTCCCCCAAATGCTAGTTGGGCTTTTTCACTTGACCATGAGTCCAAAAGAGCCCAGATTCCCTGATGGCAGTCCCCTACTCTGGTCCTTCCCTTCTACTTTCTCCTACTGGCTTCAGTTCCCTAGGGAGATGGGTGCCTGTTCCTGATCTGTCTGTAGTCAAAAAAAGCTGGTGATCATATCTGTCTTGCTGCCTCACAGGCCAAGGAATGCCAGGAGCAGCCCTCTAAGTGTAAGTTCTGCAAGCTGGAGGTCCACGAGTTCCACTGTGGCAAAAGGACAGAGCTCTGCCCTAACTGTGGCCAGTTCATCACACTCCAAATGCTGGCCCAGCACAAAGATGTCTGTCTGTGTGAACAGGCCCAGCTCAAGAAAGGTGAGCACACAGGCTGGGGCAGAAGAGGGATGCTTCAGGGACCACAGCCTCTCCTGGATAGGGTGCAAGGAATAGAAACTCTCAGCAGGACAGATGACAAGGCTGTGTGTCAGGAAGGCCTCAATTCACCTGGCTGACCTAGTTCTCAGTCATTCATTAAAGTGGCCTTCTTGTGTGTCTTCAAATGACTGGTGCAATAAGACCAAAAGGCTCGGGGTGGAGCCTGGCAGCTGCACAGATGAGAAGGCCATGGGCAGACCTAGGAAAGGGGAGGCTCTCTTTGAGCTCTTCCAGCACAAGCCCAGCCTGGCAGACCCACCTGCATCCTTCTACAGATGAAAAATTGACCCACAGAATGACATAGGGGCTCCCTACAGGCAGAAATGAGAAAGGACACCCAAGTTTCCAAATCAAGAGCTTTCCCCACCATCAGGAAGAGATAGAAAGGGAGCTAGCTGTGGCTCCTAGCCTTTAGCCTATGTGTTGGCTCCTTGGTACCACTTACCTCTTTATGAGAATGTATTTACTGAGGACACAGACATCAGTGTGACTCATCCTTTATTTGACTTCACCAGTTGTTTTGGTAACATGGTAACATGGGAGAGAGCCTAAAACCCCTTCAATGGTAACTCTCTCCTGATAAACAACGTCCTCAAGGTCAAAGTAGCCATTGAGAGATTTGTAAACATTTCCTTCTTTCTAGCATGTCTGGGCTTCAACACAACCAACCCAGTCTTCATCACAACTTTGTCCACATAGCACAATGTCAACACCATCAACAAAGATGTGTACAAGCAACACCTGGTCTGACACAGACCTTGGCAACTGGTGGGATGAAAGGGAAGTCAGATTGGCTAGAATGGGCATCGGTGGTTATAGCCCCCTGCATCTCCTTGGAAACCAGGCCTGTTTTCAGAATGTGTCTCTCCATCAGGGTCGCTGCAGCCCAGAGTGCACATCTGTGGCCATGAAAGACATGATGTAGGCAACTCAGCCAAAGGTTGTCTGTGTGGTCAAGGATGCTGGCAGTGCAGGAAATTCAAGGCCAGGCAAGCCTGAGGGCAGTTCGTGCTCATGAGCAGCTGTGGGAGAGGGGAGCTAGCAGCTGTCAAGGGCATTCATTTGTGGTGGTGTTTCTGTGCTTATTCAGGGGAAAGAATTTCAGCTCCTGAAAGGGAAATCTACTGTCATTGTGACCAAACGATTCCAGAAAATAATCATTCCCACCATATGGTAAGTAGCAATTAGTATTTTTCTAATGGTGCCAATAGCTGGACCACATTTCAAATGTGTAATAGGAAAGGCAGATGCTGGGCCCAATTTTACATAGCATGGACATTAGAGGTTCCCATATTTATTTTTTGCTTTGCTCAAAAAGGGTTTTTAGTGACTTGCTTTAATTTAGCATAATTGATCTTCATTTGTGCCCACCCCTTCAAGTGGCCTCCCTGACAATCCCAATCACCTTGGACCATCTACAACCTTCAAGATCTGAACATAGGGCCTGTCTTTCCATCTTCTTCTCCTACCAGGCTGTGAGCTCCCTGGCAAAACTGAACAACTTATTCCATCTTCCTGATACAGGGCTAGCCACAAAAAGGGGACTTGGTAGAGATACAGTGATGTGATGGATTGACTGATTTTGCTTAAGAACATTCACAGACTCTTCCTTCCATAGAGTGCATAAACCCCCTGGGAAACTTACCAAGACTTCTCTCCAAGGAACTCATCTCCTTTTCCTTGAGCAGAGAGCTATTTACCTTCTTAACTCTTTGATTCCTAGAACCATAGAACATCAAACTAAAGAGATTGTAGCAATGATCCAGCTCTTTGTGTTTTTTTTTATTATTGTGGCAAGATACATGTGACATAAAATTTATCATTACTGTAGTGACATTTAGTACATTCACAATATCATGCAATCTAGGCCCAGAACATTTCCATCATTCCAAAATGAAATCCCATGCACATGAGTAGCCATGATGTTGCAAACCAGCGCAGGAAGGGGAGCGAACCAGAGTAGAATTGGTGGGGAATAAGGAAAATACAGCACAAGAGAAGACACGGAAACAAAGGATGGGACTGGGAGGACTGACTGAGCTGATGGCTATAGCCAGCACCAAAGCACAAAATCAGCTTTAATTTATAGTATCTCTACAGAGTTGTCCAGGGGGAAGTAACAGACAAAATGGGGGAATAGCATAAATAAAAGACATAGTTTTGGTCTTACAGGACAATAGGAAAATGTAAATGACTTTAACTAAGGCAAATCATCTTGTTAATGGTTTTTACTCAACTTCGTTAACATATGACAAGAAGCAAGAAGGGAAAGATCATGATGATCCCAGTATAGTTAACAAAACAAAGGAAAAACTATCTGACTTAGTGGTTACTACTTAACTTTGTTAGCATATAATAGGGAGAAAGAATGGAGAGATTTTAAGGATCTCTGCATAGTTCACTAGCCAAAGAAAGGGCTACTGACTTTTGGCAAAGGGAACATGAAGAAAGGAATATGGCTGTTTTAGGAACAGAGTAGAAGCAGTTGGGGGTTCATTCTCTGAATGTTCCCCAGGCTGTAAGGGCTCTGCCTATCTTATAGCCCGCTCTCTACATTTCCTCCTTTCCTTTGACTTATGAATGGATTGCCTTTAATCAGAGGAATCTTTTAGCTTTGACTCTGTAGAAGACTGGGAAGATATAAAATAAAAACAATATTAAAGTTTTTAATATACATAATGTTATTGTAAAATGCTCAAATTCTTTTTAAAGATTAAAAGACTGTAATTTATTAAAAATAGCTTTAGCAAGTTGAGTAGAACCATAAACATTCAGATGAGTTTGAATTTTTTGATGGTTTTGCTATATAAAGGTTATTATTATTATGAGTAGTGTCATGGTATAAATACTTATTAAGTTTAATTAAAGTTTGCATGCCTGATTTGTTATACCATGGCTGAGTAACATAACAAAAGATGGCTGTTTAATTACAGTAATAGTATCAAATGGATTAATATGATTAATATAACTAGATAAATTACAATTAAAACAATTTGAAGAGAGTCTATGTTCAATTTTAGTTATAGAAGTATTTCTGCCAGAGCAGAAGGGGACACAGATTGGAAAGGGGGGTGTCTCTGTAAATGAGGGTTGGGGTCTAAACTGTCTTTAATTAGTTCCCAAAGAAGAAAGGCATCAGTGGGAAATCGAGAGGGACCATGGGTAGTATAATGAGAATATAATTTTTCTCCTACTTTATTCCAAGTTGCTGCATTGACTGTGCCCTCCTTAGGAAACCAAGGATAAATTTATTTATTTTTTTGAGACAGAGCCTCAAGCTGTCACCCTGGATAGAGTGCTGTGGCATCACAGCTCACAGCAACCTCCAATTCTTGGGCTCAAGCAAGTCTCCTGCCTCTGCCTCCCAAGTAGCTGGGACTAGAGATGCCTGCCACAATGCCTGGCTATTTTTTTGTTCCAGCCGTCATTGTTGTTTGGCGGCCCAGGCTGGCTTCGAACCCGCCAGCTTAGGTGTACGTGGCTGGTGCCTTAGCCTGTTGAGCCACAGGTGCCAAGCCAGGACAAATTTATTGAACAAATTGGAGAAAGCATTCTAATTGATTAATATGAACATGACAGCCCCTAGTTTTTAGCATAGATTTGAGTATTTGAGTAAAGAGTGCTCGCTCTTTAGAGCCTACTGCCCAATATACTCCCGATGAAAACCACCCCTGTACACACAAAATTACTTACCAATTGCCCAGTTTCACTTCTTCGTCCTCAAGGGGGCTTCCCTCATCTGCATGCAGCTACTATTCTGTACTCTGGTCCCTGTTCGGGCGCCACTTGTCACGAACCAGAGTGAAATTGGTGGGGAATGAGGAAAATATAGCACAAAAGAAGACATGGAAACAAAGGATCGGACCGGGAGGAGTGACTGAGCTGATGGCTAAAGCCAGCACCAAAGCACAAAATCAGCTTTATTTTATAGTATCTCTACAGGGGAAAGTAACATAGACAAAATGGAGAAATAGCATAAACAAAAGACATAGTTTTGGTCTTACAGTACAATAGGAAAATGTAAATGACTTAACTAAGGCAAATCATCTTGTTAATGGGTTTTACTCAACTTCGTTCAGATATGACAAGAAGCAAGAAGGGAAAGATCATGATGAACCCAGTATAGTTAACAAAACAAAAGAAAAACTATATAACTTAGTAGTTACTGCTTAACTTTGGTAGCATATGACAGAGAAAAAACAGAGAGATTTTTAAAATCTCTGCATAGTTAACTAGACAAAAAAAGGGCTACGTGACTTTTAGCAAAGAGAGCCTTAAAAAAAGAATATGGCTGTTTTAGGAACAAAGAAGAAATGGTTAGAGGTTCATTCTCTGAATGTTCCCCAGGCTGTGAAAGTCCTGCCAGTCTTACAGCCCACTCTCTACACCACTACCCACTCCTCCCTCTTCCTAGCCCTGGAAACCACTCATTTGCTTTCTATCCCTATGGATTTTCCTCTTCTGAACATTTCATATAAATGGGATCATAGAGTAAGTGGCCTTTTGTACCTGGCTTCTTTCACTTAGCATAATGTTTCCAAGATTCACTCACATACTGACACTTTATTCCTTTTATGGCCTTTATGGTCAGACCACATTTTTGTTTTTGATCAATCTGTTAATAAAGGGATTGTTTTCTCCTCTCAGCTTTTTGCTGCCTTGAGTGTAGTCTGTGTTTCAACAGCATGAGCTACACCCAGTAGCCGTTCAGAATGCAGAGTCCCAGGCCCTCCTGCTAGGATGCTCAATAAGAATTTGCTTGTTATCTGTAATTTGTCTATGAGTAGATTTATTTTTATTCATTCTGCTCAGAATGACATGCTCATGTAGTTTGGGTTTTTTTTTTTTTTCCCTCCTGCTTAGGATTCCTCCTTTCTGAATACAAAGATTTATGTCATTAATCAGTTCTCAAAATTTGGATCTGTTATCTCTGAATCCCCAGCATTCCCCAACTGTCCCATGTTTTCCCAACTTTTGCTCTGGAATATAATGGGGTATATATCAGGCCTTCTCACTCCAGTTTTGTGTCTCCTTAACCTGTCACGTTTTCTCTCTTTATTTTTCTACGTTCTGGGAAATTTCCTCAAATCTATTTTCAAGTTCATTCATTCTTTCTTGGTTGATTATAATCCATTGTTTTTAACCTATCTAGTGAGGTACATTTTATCTGCATTTTTCATTTCTAGAAGTTCAACTTATATTTCTTTCAAATATGACTATTATTTTTTCATGGGATTTCATTCTCTCCTTTAATCATCTTTAATTAATTTATTCGATCATTTCTATATTATAGTTCTTTTATCTGAACTTCTTGAAAGCTGCATGTATGTCTGTAACTCTAACCCAAGGTGGATTGTTTCCTTGTGTTTTTAGTTTTGGATTGTGAATTTCTATTTGCTGTAAAAATCCCCTATGACCTATTCTGAGGCTATGTAACCTCCAAAGGAATTTTGTAGTAAATTTTTTCTGCCAAATATCTCTATGTTTATATTAATTCTTTTGCTTGGGGGGTTTTAAACTATGAGGCTAATGCAAACGTAAACCCCAAACACAAGAATGGTATGGACTTGTGATTTTGATTTTTGACTCCAGCCCAAGGTAAAAAAGCTTCCATGTCACTTGCCTGTTCTAATTAGCTGATTCTTTTCTCTCAATCATCATAATTTAGCCTTAAAGTTCCCAGCTTTATGCAGGAGAAGTGGAGTCTTACTTCCAATTTCCCACCTCTGTGTATGGGCCTTTTCTCTCATCCAAGCCCCTAGTCACAAGATTGACCCCACATCTCCCATATCCAAAGTATCAGCTCATGTGCTTAACTAGCATCTTAGCCCATTCATGTTACTATAGCAGAATGCCACCAATGGAGTAATTATAAAGAATAGAAATTTATTTCTTACAGTTCTGGAAGCAGATGCCAGTGCCAGCATGTTGTCTTATATGGGCCTTCCTGCTATATTCTAGCATGGCAGAAGGGCAAACTTTTTTTTTTTTGCAGTTTTTGGCCAGAGCTGGGTTTGAACCCACCACCTCCAGCATATGGGGCCAGCGCCCTACTCATTTGAGCCACAAGTGCTGCCCAGAAGGGCAAACTTTCATAATGGCCTTAATTCCACTAACAAGAGTCCTCATGGCCTAATCACCTCCTAAAGGCCCTACCTCTCATACTATCACATTGGGAACACCTGAATTTTGGAGCGAACACATTCAAACCATTGCAACCTGTCTCTTTATTCCTGGAATGCAAAGTCTTCTGTCTTTCCTGCAAAGTTAGCTAGACACTTTAATGGAATGTTTGTTATATTTTATCCAGCATCTCTAAGTGTTTATAGTGGGAGGTTTTTGTGTTATCTAGTCTACTGTATTCTCCAAGCATTAAAGCTGAAATCATTTTTTTATTTGCAGGAAAATTCAATTCGTCCAAACTCAGAGTTTGAGAAACATTTTCCAGTTGGAGAGCCCACAATTCCTTCTCCATCTCTCCCAAGTCAGGCTGCTGAAAATCAAACCTCCACAGCAGAGGAAGTTGTCCGTCCAAAGATAAAAAATATAAACAGATTTCCTCTTCTTTCTGGAAGTTCATCAAAGCAAGCATCCAGCGGCAAAAAGAAAACTGGGGGTCTGCCTCCAAAGTCTGAGTTCAAGACCAAGACCACCTCCTCTATAGAAGAAGATGAGACAGCCTATGACATTCTGAGGAGATGCTCTCTGTGTGGTATTCTACTTCCCCTGCCCACCCTAAATCAACATCAGGTACCCAGCCTCTCTTCAGTCCTGTCTATTCTGTGAACCACTTGAACAGTGGCAGAGAAATTTAGTACCTGCAGGATGTTTGTGAATGTTGTGACTGGAAAGGCCCTTCCCTGTCCCCCCTTCTCTGTGTGCCCAAATGCACTCCCTCTTAGTACTTACCACCGAGTTTATCTGCATCACCTCCCAGAGATGGGGTTACCTTTGAAGATAGATAGAACTAGATGTCTCATCTCTGAGTCTCTACCTTCTAACCCAGAGCAGCAAGTGCTTCAAAACTGTTGAGTAAATGAATGAAGCAGAGCCTACCCAGTCTCTCTCTCTCTCTCTCTCATGGTGTAGATATGGTACCTGAGGCCAGAGAGCAGAAATGTCTTGGTCAAGATCCCAGGTCAGTTGGTGGCTTGCCTCCAGTAGACCAAGGTTTACATCAAGCAGTTCAGGGGTTTTTGCCATCTTCCTGAATATTCTGGTTTTTACATCCTAGATTATTTTCTAGTAATAATAAAAAATAGCTGGGTGGCACCTGTGGCTCAAAGGAGTAGGGCGCCAGCCCCATATGCCAGAGGTGGTGGGTTCAAACCCAGCCCTGGCCAAAAAAAAAAAAAAAAATAGCATTAGAGGTAGTTAACCATTGTGTGCCAGTTACAATGCAAAGCTCTTTACAAATGGTTAATCATCACTGCAAACCACAGGCTCGGATTTTTATCCCCACTTTACAGATGAGGAAACTGAACAGAAAGAATAGCTTCCCAAGAGCTATATAACTAAACAACTGCAGGCCTTAGCCTGGAATCCACATGTATATCGCTGCAAAGTTTATGATGTTGACCTCCAGACTGGATCCCTAACTTTAAATTTTTTTTTTTTTTTACTATATGATATTTTCCAAAATACAAAAGTACTAGATTTTGTTGCAACTAGTTGACATAACACCACAAAAGAAGGTACAAAAGCAAAGCTAACCATGCCCTGTTCCCTTCCCATGAGATACCAATTTCCGCAGCCTTGGGGACATCTTTTTAAAATTTTGTCTTTGTGTCCTCAAAGCTGAATGAGTATATACTGGGTTTGAATTGTTTCTTTCCCTCACATATTATCTTCCTATACTCACTACTCTGCCTTTTACCTATTCCACGTGATATATATCAGTATGATACACACTCTTTTCAAAAAGGTAGACCTAAATCTTTTCTCTAACTTCTTTATGCATTTGTATATTCACATAAGCATACAGTTTTGCAAAAATGGGCTAATTTCATATTTGCTGGGGGTGCTATTAGTGCCATTTTCCCTTGCCACCCACAATTTGGTATTTTTCCTTCTACACTTTTCTCCATCCCTATATAACAGGGTTGCCAGATTTAGCAAATGAAAACACAGGACACCCACCCCAAATTTGAATTTTAGAGAAACAAAGAACTTTTTCTTTTTAGTATAAGTATGTCCCATGCAATGATTCTCTGTTTCACTGAAACTGAAATTTAATTGGAAATTCTGCATTTGGGGGGCAAATTTATTATATAACCACATACAAACACACACATTTAGAATCCTATTATACACAGTGCTTTATATCTTAATGTTATGATTCAGCAACATCCACAGAAGTCCCTCCAAGTTGAACAATATGGGCTCACTTTTTTTTAATAGCTGCATAAAAGTCCATGGTGTGGGGTTGTGGGTATTCAATGTACCCTGATGGTGACAGCGCCTCTATAAATGCCATCCCAAGCCTCCCATACCCTTCTTAGCCCAGTGGGCTCTATGACTTTCCTAAGCCATCATCACGCCCTCTGGGCACCTGTGGCTCAGGGCTTGCCCTGGGGGAACAGTGGACAGCAATATGCAGAGACATCCCAGAAACTAGTACTTTCCACTTTAAACATAACAAACTTTTAAAATATCCATTTCTTTAGGAGAAATGCTGGCGGTTAGCTTCATCAAAGGAAAACAAGTGAGGAATTGCAACTTGATTTGGAAAAAAAAAGGTACTACCAATTTCTCATTTTTCTTTTAAACTGCTGAAAGGAGACAAGAAAAAAATCAGGCACTCATTTAAAACCCAATAAAGAAAAAAAAAAGCCCTCTCTTCTTTGTAGCAGAACAAAAACTGTGCAGTTAATACTGGGTGGTTGAAAACGCAGTAGTGAATGTGGAACCAAGCCTGTCTGTACATCTCACTGTCTTGCTTTGTTTTTCCTCACCAGTATCCTGCCTAACATTTCCTTCCGTGATGGTTAGATCTCATTTTTAACACTGGCTCTCCTGCTGACTTTCTGTGGTGGTCTTGTGTGAAGAGACAGGTTTTATTTCTTGTGATTTAAAAGGAAAGGTTTGGCTTAACTATTTTCCTTTTTTTGAACAGAGACATTGGTTTGTCCAACGGCTACAGATAAACCTAAGGGGGGAATAAAAAAAGACGCCAGTTCTTCTGCCTGAGATTTCTCATGAAGCCCCTGGCCCAGACACCTAACAGATCCCAGCTTTGTCCCTGAAAAGTGAAAAACCCCTTCCCTGAAAGTTTCTTGTCTACCTTTATTTGTATTGCATTCTGGGTAAGGGATGACAGCAGTACTCAGGAGAAAGGGAGCGACAGAGCTGAAGACTTGGGAAGAGGGAGGGATGGCGAAGCGAGGCTGGGGCGGGCCAGGCCAGGAGAAGCGCCAGGGCGGCTTAGATGGCTCCAGGCAGGGAGGGCGGCTGGGGGAGCCCACAGAAGGAATTAGTACGCCCCTACCTTTCTGCCTGGGCTTTGGGGAGACCCATTCAGGGTACTCGCCTCTGCCAGGGAAGGAAAAGAGCAAGGAAGAGGAAGGCGCCCGACCCTCCTGAAACTGGAAAGGCTGCGCGGTTCTCCAGCTGCGTTCGGGTCAGCCTTAGCGGTAAGGCTATCCTGGGGGGACCCTAGTGTCGCGAGAAGAAAGTGGAGTCCAAGGGCTGACCGCAGAAGCCTAGCCGACCTCCCCCCGCCCTCCCCCCCCGGGAAAGGCGGAGAATGGAGCCGGCCTGAGCCCCCAGTTCTGACCAGAACCTGTTCCTCGAAAGCGAGGCCCGGGCAGGGGCCATGCCTGTCCTCACCCGGAGCGCGGACCGAACCTCCTGCCTCGCAGCCCCGGCCGAGGCGCCTTCCTGGACGGTCTGCACCGGGGCCATTCTCGCCCTCTACGGGAGCGATCGGTGATCTGGCAACTCCGCACCCGCTGCGGAGGAGCAAGAGTCCTGCGCGCGCGTCACAAAGGCGGCCGTGTGCTTGGCGTCGTTCCTGGGCGCGGGCCAGGCGCTGACCGCAGGTGCTCACGGAGTTGGCGTCGGAGCAGCCGCGGCGCGGGCGGAGCAGGCAGGCGCGCTCCGGGTCCCTGCAGCCCAGATCGGGCGCCTCCAGCGGGTAACGCGCGAGCGCCGGCCGCCGCGGCACCCGCGCGGGGCGGGGCGGGGCGGGGCGGGCGCAGGCTGGGGTGTGGGACTCCCGCAGGGCCGCTCGGGGAGGGCAGAGGGTCCTCCTCACCTGCCTCCTCCCCTGTCCCGGGTGGTAGGACATCCTTAGGTTTCCTTCCCTGGTTGGCAGCTGTGTGAGCTGGTGGACCAAGCCGAGGTTTGGGAGTCCTAGCCTGGGTTTGAATGTCACCTCCCTGTTTACTATATGCTCTCTCCAGGAAGCCTTATGAACCTCCCAACACCCCCATTTCCGCATTTGTAAAATGGATGAGTTCACGTTCACCATGATAGGCAGGGATGTTGCAGAACAGCCCTAGCGCCAACTAATAGCAGCCAACGCTTACATAGCACTGACCCCGTGCTGGGCACAGTCCAGCTGCTTTCAGTACATCTGCTCATTTAATCCTCCCAACACCAGGAGAAAGGTACGATTTCTACCTCTATTTACAGACGTGAGGATTGAGGCATAAAGAAGTTAACTTACCTAAGGCCACACAGAGCAGCTAGGATCCAGCCCCCTAAGCTACACTTCTTCTGATGAGGACTCTGGGCAATAACTTTTCCAACCCACCAGATCTATTCTTCCAACTCCATCCCTTACAGCTTCAGCATTTGATAATTCTTCGGATTTGTGAGCTTGCTAGAGCTAGCGGTTTAGTCTAGCTTTTGAACTGGTTTAGCTTTCCTGGAGCCCCTTCTTGGAGCTTTGCTTAGAGCCAGTGCTGTGGAGGGCCCTTGCCTGGGGCAGTTTACAAGTGATTGAAGAGACATCCTTATTTCTTTACTTGTTTAATATTCAAATGTTTTCTCAAAGGCAGAATGAGGATGTTACTATCCTCAAAGGGTGTGTGAGTCCCTCGGGAGAGAAAGGCCAGGACACAAATTATATGAAGGGGCAGACCCTGGCCGTTGGAGACCAAGAAAGGGGAAGGTTGGATATGGAGATACTGGCTGGGAACTAACAGGGACCCTGTGTCTTGGGTCAGGGCAGGCCGCTGTGAAATCCCTTAGGAAAATCTGTCCAGATGTAGAGATGGGAGGGCCGGCTGGAGACTGGAGTGAAACTGTTCAGTGGATGGTGAAGGGAAGAGAAAGGGGTAGTAAGGCCAAAGGCCTGAAGAAGTCCCTAGAAGACCCACACAGTAGTTCACTGCGGTCCCACTGAGTGTTGGAGGGAACAGAGAGGATGGGGGACAGGCAAAATACCCACTACAAGTTCTACTCAGCTGATAGATAGATGCATGGGTGGAATGTACATAGAGCCACATGAATGAATCCTACAAACATAAAAGACAAGTTTGCAAGTTGACAAACAACAATGCACATCAAACACACTGGAATAGTTGCATATGGAAGGGATGGAATGGGACAGACAGAAGGCTAAAAGGGAATAAATAAATAAAAACCAGAGAGGGGTCTTTGCACAGACAAATAATCTCTGTCCTGACTTAAGATACATGATTAACTTATCCCTCTGCACCTGAGGCCCAAAAAGTGGAGGTAGGAAAAGTACAGGAGAAAAGAGTTAAAATGCATAAGTTCTAGTCTCGGCCCCGTTACTACTTGCTGTGTGACCACAGACAAGTGCCTTCACCTCTCTGGGCTTCCGTGACTATCTTCAAAGAAATTAATTCTCAGGTCTCTTTCTACCAAATTAAGACATGATCAATAATCTTAATTTCTTTGATAAAGTAGATAATAAAAGACTTATAGAGTGGAAGAGCTTGAACCTTGAGGAATGGGACCTTGGGAGAAAACAAAGGGAGTTTAGGGGCAGGGGAAATTGAAAGCTAAAAGTCATGAAAATTTCAGCATGCTGCGTGTATTAGGCAGGCTTTTGCCCAGCGCTCCCCTGGGACTCCCTAGCGTGGCTGGAGGTACCACCTGCAATCCAGCAGTGGGGTCAGAAACTTCAGTCCTCCCCACTGCTACCTTCACCAGTTGCCAAATGATGCCCACCAAAGACTCACAGATGTATCAGCATTCCCACCACAACACCTGGACTCTTGCTCTAACCATCCTTCCTCTGCTTCCCCAGTGTCCTTTCTATACCTCATAGCACTTCCAGGCACATGACCCTTGAATCTCCACAGTTCACCATGACCTCACCTGGGGTTCCCTACCCTTGTTCTGCTGCTCTCTGTGCCTCTTGAATATTAACAAACCATCAGCACTGTAGCTCAAACCATACACTGTCTGCCATCCAGTGTGAAGAGGGCAGGCCATGTCAGAATTCTGAAATCTTGGGGAAGGGGACATTGGGAATCTATGGCCCCTAGGACACAGTCTTTATCACTTCACTCAGAGCCCCCTGATCCAACACCTCCTATGGCTCCCCCTGGATCCAGCTCCTCTACTCCCTGCCTACTTTAAAAGTTAAACTCCAGATAATTCAATGATTTTTAGTTTCCCGAACATGAGCACATCTCACACATTCACACTTCTGTGGCTTTGCACAAATTGTTCCCTCTGTCCAGAATGCATCAGCCCCTCCACCACCAGCACTCAGTCAAACTAGTCTTCCTTGCAAATCCTGCCCACCCTTCAAAACCCAGCTTGCTCTGGAGGCTGAAGCAGGAGGATTACGTGAGCCCAGGTGTTCCAGGTTGCCGTGAGCTATAATGACACCACTGCGTTCTAGTCCAGGCAACAGAGCAAAACCCTGCCTCACAACAAAAAACGAAATGCCCAGCTTGGATGGCACCTCTGAGCAACCCTTTCTACTTCCTCCCTTCCCAGACAGAATGAATCACTCTCTATTTGCGCCACCTGTGCCATGAGTCGGCCTGAACCTTTCCACTTTCCTCCCCGTGTTGTACTTGAATGCTGGTCGATGCCCCCAGATAGACTGAAAGCCTTACAGGTGAGGACTGTGTCATGAATTTATCACTGAGCCACCTGCACCAGGCACAGTGCCTGATACACATGGGACCACAGAGAAAGGTAGTCCAATTAAGTTTAATTTCTATTTGGCAGGTAATGGCTCTTCATTTTTACTTCCCACAGAAAGCAAGCGATTGCTTTTCTTGCCTCCTTTTTGGAAGCCCTGCCTACCACCCATCTGCACTGTGCCTCTCAGGTCCTTGATGGATGAAGAAAGTGAGTTAATCCAGCCCCAAGACCAGAGCTGCTGGGCCACTCTGCCCGATGTGTGCCTGCATCGTGTTTTCTGGTGGCTGGGAGACAGGGACAGGTCCAGGGCTGCCCTGGTCTGCAGAAAATGGAACCAGATGATGTATTCGGCCGACCTCTGGCGATACAGGACCATCACCTTTAGCGGGAGGCCTTCCAGGGTCCACGCATCTGAATTTGAGTCAGCTCTCTGGTACGTTAAGAAGTTTGGTCGTTATCTGGAACACCTGGAGATCAAATTCCTGAATCCTTACAACGCTGTCTTGACCAAGAAGTTCCAGGTCACCATGCGGGGCCTCCTGTCGTGCCTGGGCAGGAGTAACAGCCGTCTGAAGTCTCTTTCCATACAGCACCTGGAGCTGGACCGCCTGGTGTGGAGAAACAGCATCCGGAGCTCCTTCATCAAGAGCTTGAGCTTCTTCTTAAAGAAAATGGGCAAACACCTGGATTATCTCAGCCTGAAAGGGGCCAGGCTGACCGTGGAGCAGGGCTGCCACATGCTCAACTCCCTGAGCTACCTGAGGAATGAGAGTCTGGTCTCCGAGCTCAACATCGAGGATTACTTCAGCCACCACCTTGCCGTCTACAGCAGCCCCCAGTTCCACAAGACCATGGGCACCTTCCACAACCTGACGGCCCTGACCCTCAACTACAACTGTATCTCTGACGAGCTGCTGGAGAACTTGTGTGAGAACAACGCCAGCACCCTCTGGACCATAAACATCAAATGCCACATTCATGACCCCCATGGACAGGTCATCTGGGGCATGTCCTGGGCCAAGCTGGCCAGGCAGGCCACCAACCTGAAGGTGAACTTCTTCTTCGAGCGTGTGATGAAGTACGAGCGCTTGGCCCGGATCCTCCTGCAGGAGATCCCAGTCAGAAGCATCAGTCTGAGAAGCTGCTACTTCAGCGACCCTGACTGGTCGATGCGGCCCACTCTGATGGACCTCCTGCCCACCTTCCGGCACACTCTGCAGGTGGGTGGAGAATGAGGGAAGGGAAGACCTGGGAGGGGTTACCCCCAGGGAAGCCTGCTGCTCCCTGCTCTCAGGTGAGGACCCACAAATTGAGGTTCTAGGAGATGTTACCAAACTAAGCCTCCTCTCCTCCCCTTGAGACCACAGCAGATGACAACAACTGCTACTCACACCCTACATCTGGGACACAAGGACTATTGTGGTTGGTTGTCATCCAAGGAAAGCCTCTATGTCTCCAGCTCAGAGTTGTGAAGCCAGAGCGAGCAGGTGCCTTGGCAGGTGAATAGCAGGGGGGGAAGCCTCTTCCCACCTTTCCACCAGGTCAGCGCAGCACACTAGAGACTCAGTGCCTCCTGTGGTCAGCTCAGCAGGGGCCTGGTTATTGGGAAGATAGAATGGGAAGGACCAGAACAAACAAAAAGCCAAATTTGACTTAGGCAATTTGAGAGCTCAGAGGTTCTGAGATGTTCCCTAATCTAGCAGGTTGCCCATCTATAAATTCAGAATCACTTTGCCCCTCCTGATGCCCCACAGCAGATGTAACAATTGATATCAACAGGTCTATACACCACTACAGACAAGGATGGGTACCCACTTTTGTGGGTACTCATCTGATACCCACAAAACCGTGAGGCAAGCAGGGCAGACATTAGCCTGATCTGTGCTACAGAAGAACTTGGCAGTTGGGTACCTGGCTCACAGTCGACCAGCCAGTCTCCTACAGGACTGGGACCTGCACCTTGGTCTCTGGACTCCAAGTACACCACATCCAAATTCCAAGTTTTGAGCTGGCTGTCGTAGCTTTGTAGTTAGCAGACTGGCCTCACACAGCAGGGGCAGCAGAGTTCGAGCCTTGCTGGTACATGACAAACAAACAAAAAGCCAGGCTTGGACATGATAAACAAGAGGGAAAAAAAACAAAAAAGCTGGGTGTGGTGGCTCACGCTTATAATCCCAGGACTCTGGGAGGCTGAAGCAGGTGAATTACTTGAGCTCAGGAGTTCAAGACCAGGCTCGGCGTCTGTGGCTCAACAGGCTGAGGCGCCAGCCACGTACACCTGAGCTGGTGGGTTCAAATCCAGCCCCAGGGCCCGCCAAACAACAATGATGGCTGCAACCAAAAAATGGCCGGGCATTGTGGCGGGCGCCTGTAGTCCCAGCTACTTGGGAGGCAGAGGCAGGAGACTCGCTTGAGCCCAGGAATTGGAGGTTGCTG
>CAUYON010186390.1:0-20550 GCA_963573935.1 Arctocebus calabarensis
AGGAGATGGGGAAAGACTGGGAGAGAAACGGAGAGAGCTTCTCTCTCCCCACTAGAATTTTCTCCCTCTACCAGGTGCCTTAATGTTTTCTGTATTCTTTTCTGTGAATAAATTCTGTCTTACAAAAAAAAAAAAAAGAAAGTGCAAAATAAGGAAGGATAGAGACAGTAAAATATAGTTAGGCAAGATCACTTGATGTGAAGTGTACTTCTTCATTTTATTTCAGTTTTATCTTCCATATTGCATTGCTTCTTCCCTGACTAAGGTAAGATCATTGCTTATTTCTTTACCACTAGCTGTTTTATTGTTTTGCTTCAATACACTCACCTACATAGATGTTACTTCACTTTTTCACGAGCCGATTCCCCCAAATCTATCAAAAGCATCAGAAAATAAAAGAGTAATATTTTGAATGATATAAATTATTTTGTATATTATAATTTTAAATTTTTTCATACAGTTTGAATAATCTTTATGTGATTCACATGTCAAATGGTCTTGTCCCTTATACAAACTACTATAATATAAAAATCCCAATCAGATTCCGCACATATCTGTTACAATTCTGTAAGTATCTCATTCAGTATAAAATTTCTGGTATTTGAATAAAATAAATTCAAAACAAATGAAATATAGCTCTCTGAAAATGAAAAATTATTACATTTTTATAATTAAACGAGTTCCATAGATAAAAGACTACATTCACGCAGAAAAGATTAAAGTTATTAGAAGACAACCTCATTTATGAAAATTACTTTTCTCTATCTCATTTTATTTTTGTAGACTATAATTTTGTTAGTAGTGTAATATATCTGTATTATTTTACTAAAATATTTAATAATATATATAATTCATCAAACAGAAAAGATAGCCAATATCAATTATAAATCAAAAAATAAGGTTTTTTGTTTGGAAAAGAGGAAGTCAGCCGATCAAGAGTAGTAAGCAATCCAGAAACCTCAAAACCTGTGGTCTTGTGATACATTTGAATGAAAAAACTTCTTTTAAAAACTTTTAGCTTTGGGGAAGAACTTAATAATCATTATTCATATTATATTGATATACTATCTATAGTCTGCCCTCCTCCACCATAATAGATCTCTATTCATTCTAGGTAAATCATCTTTCAATTATCAATTTTATTTCAAAAATGAAACAGTGGTTTAAAACAACTGAGGCCCTGGAGGCTGCTATAGTTCCCTACTACGTGTTATTCTCCATATGCAGTTCACAACTTGGCTGTTTGCTGCTAGAGCCCAGCAGAAGAATCTCATGTACCATAATGTAATCATGGTGTACACAACTTATCATCTTTGCCACGTATCCTAATGAAGAGTCTCACTTTATCACCCTCTACCCTATGGTAGAGTGCCAGAGCATCGCAGCTCACAGCAACTTCCAACTCCTGAGCCTAGGTGATTCTCTTGCCTCAGCCTCCCGAGTAGCCGGGACTATAGGCGCCCATCACAATGCCCGGCTACTTTTTTGTGACAGTTTGGCCCAGGGCTGGATTTGAACCCGCCACCCTCGGTATACGGGGCTGGTGCCCTACTCACTGAGGCATAGGTGCTGCCCTCCATTTGTTTTTATAAACAATGAAGCCTAAAGACTGAACACTTTCTCTGCAAATAAATAAATTTAGCAAGCCTATTTTAGAATTGTTTGCACTTTCACACTTTAAATTTGGGCAAGTCTCTTCTTTGGTCATTTTTTTCACAAGAATCAACGAGGAAAAAACTTTTGCAATGACATTTCCTCTTACGCTAGAAACATTTGGCATTTATCTAGTTCCCCTTAGTTTGCAGGCCCTAGAGATCTAATCCTTTCAAGTGATTTTTTTTCTATCTTAGAAGGCAGAGCTCCTTTGGTGGAAATGCTATTTTGCTTTCTCAGTTTCCCCTTTATCACCTTTAGTCTCTTAAACCATATTAAATTTCTCAACTGAGAATTAGAAGCAAGAAAGACCCAGATTATTTTTCATTAATTTTTAACTTGAAGTTTCTACATTCTCTGCTAATATATTTAATTATCACTGTTTTTTAATGTCCCAAAATGAAGGATCTCCAATCTCTATCACCCTAGAACAATTTACAATCACTGTTCATTAACAGCTAGGCAAAATAAAGCATCTCTTTTTCCCGTCTTTGTAGAATTCCTCTTGGGTTTAGCAAGGATTTCATTCTAGCAATATTAACTGTGTTAGCTTCACTTTTCATTTCTGCTGCTAGGGAGTCTTATTAAAGGGCTCTTAAATGTGGTTCTCCTTGGCTGATTCTATTTATCCCCCTGTTAATTGTAAGCTTGGTTACATGCTGTCTAAAGACTGTTTCAGCCAAGTCCCTAGCGTCAGGCCCTGAACAAAATCTTGGAGAAGGAGTCTACTGTCCTAGGACCCCAGCTTGTGAGCTATTTCCACTTTCTTGGAGATAAGTGTTTTCTGCACTTGTAATTAAAATACTTACATCAACATTTTTTACAGAGAAGTGAACTCTCTTCCTCCAGGGTCAGGGAGCTTTCAAGAAGTTGCAAGTGCACAGACATTTTGAAAGAGTGGAAAACAGAAAGGAAGAGATTAAGCAAGATCTGACTAGAGGAGAAGCCTAGTGGTTCCAAGCATAAGCTGAGTTGCAAGAAGTTATGTAAATTTATGTAAATATTTATAACACTCAAAACAGCATTACACATATTTTTGTGGAGCTAATTTAAAAGAGAATGGGCTACACAGGGGCCAGAAGACATGATTGGGATCATGAAGAGTGATGTGAGATATACTTAAGAGTATAATCTTGATGTGTTGGCATTACTAGTAATAATGATTTTATAATTTTGAAACCAACATTCAATTATTAATTATTAGTAGATTGGAAATATTAGTAGGAATAGAGAACAGGAATAGGGGATAAAGGGGGATAGAGTAATAGTAACAGTAATAGAGGATTGATTCAGACTCATTTTCCTGGCACTGAGAACAAAGCACGAGACCCTGTCCCTTTAATATTCTGAAGTCTGGAGAATCTGCTGCCTGGCAGCCCCAGCTGGATGCCTTGAGGCTGTTTTCTGCCAGGGTGGGGCTGTGTGCTCCAGGAGAGTGCTTTTTGGGAGTTAAGAAGGTTCAATCTTTAAACTTTGTCCAACACAAGAAGACTTGCTCCAGACCAGATAAGGAAAAAAAAAATCTCTTTTCTTCTGTCATCTTAATTGGGCCAGAGGAGTCCATCTGTTTGGACACAAGGCTGTCTGAGTATTAAAATATCACATCTGTGATGTGTGAACTGCGGGTCAGCTAGGATTTTGTCCTTGAGTCAGACTCTAATTGGTTATCTTATCAAGACTCTGTATTAAGACCATATACCTTAAAACAGTAAAAAGTAGCAAGTAAAGCCACCCAGTTAACATAATTAGTTGTTGAGTTTGTCTCGTTAATAAAAATGCAAGTGCAGCAAAAACCATGAGGCAGCTTGGCGCCTATAGCTCAGTGTTAGGGCACACGCCGTATACATCGAGGCTGGCGGGTTCCAAGCTGGCACAGACCTTCTAAACCGCAATGACAATTACAACTAAAACCAAAAACTAGCCGGACGTTATGGCGGGTGCCTGTAGTCCCAGCTACCAGGGAGACTGAAGCAAGAGAATCGCTTAAGCCCAAGCATTTGAGGTTGCTGTGAGCTGTGATGCCATAGCGCCCTACTGAGGGTGACATAGTGAGACTGTCTCCAAAAAGAAAAAAAAGAGAAGAAGAAGAACCACGGAACCGAGACAGGATTTTTGCCTTGCTTTCATGAGATTTTGTAACCCTGATGTATGAAATAAATACAGAGCTAGAGAGCTAGGCTGATACTCGAAGCGGCATACTGGAAGCCTCATGAAGCAGGGTGGGCCACCTCCTAAATTCCCACTACTCTTAAAACTATCTCTTTGTCTTTGTCTATTATTTCCCTATTAATTCTCTGCGACTCTCATTAAAAATTTTCCAACTATTTCTTGCCCCACCAGGGCACTAGGAAGTAGACTGTTGGCGTGTTGGGGCTGGTTTCACCAACAGGATCCCAGACATACTCTGTTTCTTGATTATGATGTTGGTTACATAGGTTTGCTTTTGTGTCATGACTCATGGAACTTTACATTTAAATTCAGTAGATTTCATTGTTCACATAGCGCACCTGATCACAATTGACTAAATAAGCATTATTTTTAAGGGTTTGAATTATCTGTATTTGCAAACAAATATATACCCACATTTCTGAGAAAATTAGAAAGGTAGAGACATGAGAGAAAGGAACATGCATAATTCTGCATCTACATTTAATATGTACCAAATCTGGGCTAGATCTTATTTTCTGTATTCTTTTTTCAA
Organism: Arctocebus calabarensis; assembly: GCA_963573935.1. Lineage (NCBI taxonomy): Eukaryota > Metazoa > Chordata > Mammalia > Primates > Lorisidae > Arctocebus > Arctocebus calabarensis. The sequence continues at coordinate 4,355 of CAUYON010186390.1, forward strand.
GAGATGTTTCAAATTTTATTTTTTTAACATTTATCATGCTATAAATGTAGATTAAAAAGCAGTTGTAAGAGAAAACACGGACAGAACCTTGCACCCTTTACCAAGTTTTCCCCAATGGTAACATCTTGCAAGATATACTTTGATATCACAACCAGAATATTGGAACACTCACACGACCAGATATCCAGACCCTGAAACAGTCTGGATTCAGAACATTTCCATCACCTCAAGGGTCCCTCTTATTACTCTTTTCCTTCCTCTTTGTCATTTCAAGGCTGTTAATACAAGTGGAAATACGTAGTGCTCAACCTTTGCAATTGGCTTTTTGTTTGTTTTTACTGGGGATACGGCTCAGTATTTACCCAGGTTCTTTACTGTGTCAAAAGCTTGTTTCCTTTCACTGGTGCATAGCACTCGATGGTGTGGACGTGTTGCAGTTTGTTTAAGCCTTTACCCTTTAAGGACTACAGGGTTGCTTTCGGTTTTGTCTATTATGAAAAAAGGTCTGCTGTAGACCTTCTTGTATAAGTTTTAATGTGAATATAAAAGTGTTAATTCCTCTGTATGAAATGACTAAGATTTCAATTGGTGGATTATATCATAGTTGCATATTTAATTTTTTTTTGAGACAGAGCCTCAAGCTGTCACCCCGGATGGAGTACCATGGCGTCACAGCTCACAGCAACCTCCAGTTCCTAGGCTCAAGCGAGTCTCCTGCCTCTGCCTCCCAAGTAGCTGGGACTACAGGCGCCCACCACAACGCCTGGCCATTTTTTGGTTGCAGCCATCATTGTTGCTTGGCGGGCCAGGCTGGATTCGAACCCGCCACCTCAGGTGTACGTGGCTGTCGCCTTAGCCCGTTGAGCTACAGGCGCCGAGCCTATATTCTTATTCTTAACTGTCATTTTGTAGTATACTTTATTCTCTTTCATTTTTATTTTTTTTTAAAAAGGAGTATTTTCGTAATACCCAGAAAACTTTCATCAAATTGGTGATAATATTCCAAAACCACAGAGATCACGACATGATGAAATGAACAACACCTGCTTTGTGCTAAACTACACACAGCTGTCAAAGCCCTTTCAGTTACTAACTCAAATTTGTAATTTCCTCTATAGACAGCAGTGGGCACCCTGTGACCCTTTAAAATCCAACATTTGTTTTGAATACATTCCTGGGTCTCTTCCATCCCAGCTCTTAAGAAAGGCATGCCAAAAAAAAAAAAAAAAGAAAGGCATGACAGATAACAACTTAATATTCACATCCAACAATTCAAAATGAAGCATCTGGTAATGTCTTACAAAGACGACTCAACCAATAAACAACACTTTACTTAAAGAATCCATTACACAGATTACAATTATCTAAACTACTCCAACTCCAGGGCATTTTTATCAAAGCAATTTAATTTATAAGCAAGTTTGATAAGGTAATATGAAATAGCTCAGGAAATCTGAAAAAACATAAAGACATAAATCACTCAGTCTAATTAAAATGATTCTCATTTCACTCTCATCAAAACTCACCAAATCAAACACATGAAAGTTAATTGTGATGTTAGCTTTGCTAATAACCTAAATACTATAGGCAGCCTACAGATCTTGGAACTTGGCCTTTTCGGGTTTTTCTTTTTCTTTTTTTAAGTTATTAGACTTAGATATTAAAATATACTCAAGCCCAAATCAGTTACAGAGATGGGTAATCTAACCACTGATTCATGTGAAGTACAGAGGGCCATCCCAGAGGAAAAACAGCACCACAGTGAAAACAGCCGGTGGCTCCAGGTAGCAAAGTCTCTCATGGCTCTCTGAGGGCAATACAGCAAGTGGTGGAGTGACTTTTGATGGCTGAAACCATCCCTTCACCCATCCAGAAGAAGAGCCATTCTTTTATGTACTCAAGAGAATACAAAAGATCAGTAAATGATTTAAAAAGACACTCCATCAACCAACCTAACTACCAAAAGCTACATCTCCAACAGATGTTCCAGGACAGTCGCCTGACATCATTTGGTGAACATTTTGTTTTCTGTTGTTCTAAAATGCCAAATTGGGAGAACTGAGAAAATGCAATACAAAAAACGCAGAATATTGGGGTGGCACCTGTGGCTCAGCGAGTAGAGAGGGCGCCAGCCCCATATACTAGGAGCTGCGGGTTCAAACCCGGCCCTGGCCGAACTGCATCAAAAAATAGCCAGGCGTTGTGGCGGGTGCCTGTAGTCCCAGCTACTGGGAGGCTGAGGCAAGAGAATCACCTGAGCCCAGGAGTTGGAGATTGCTGTGAGCTGTGTAATGCCATGGCGCTCTACCGAGGGCGATAAAGTGAGACTCTGTCCCTACAAAAAAAAAAAAAAAAAAAAAACACAGAATACTAACTCTGTGGCAACCTAAAAAGCAATTACTTAAATGAATACAAAACACTGGCTGTGAGACTTATTTGAACCACACTCTCTTGTATTAGTTTAGGCATTACTGTATTTCCAACAAAGAGAATATGATCAAGGACTTAATTTGACCAGATATACCAGAAAGTAGAATAAATGTCAGAGGAAATGGAATCAGAGGGAAAGCCAAGAGTATAGACGCTGGAGTATCACACAGTTGATTCGTTTATATAAATATGTAATCTCTGATAACAGACCAGTGAAAGAGAGTATCAGAAAGCTTCAATAAAATTTAGCTTATAAGATAACACAAAGCAAGGGAGATAAATTCTCTCCCTGCCATTGCCTTTAAAAGAACACTTTGCAGGCATCGCCTGTGGCTTAGTAAGTAGGGCGCTGGCCCCACATGCTGAAGGTGGCGGGTTCGAACCCAGCCTCGGCTGAACTGCAAAACAAAAAAATAGCCGGGCGTTGTGGCGGGTGCCTGTAGTCCCCGCTACTTGGGAGGCTGAGGCAAGAGAATTGCCTAAGCCCAGGAACTGGAGGTTGCTGTGAGCTGTGTGATGCCATGGCACTCTACCAAGGGTGATAAAGTGAGACTCTGTCTCTACAAAAATAAATAAATAAATAAATAAATAAATAAATAAAAGAACACCTTGCAAAAGTTATTTACATTAGCAGAAGAAGCTGTTTTCCCAGAGCTTGGCATAATTAAAGCTCAGCCACCACCATGTGAGGTGCTTGAATATATCTGCTGTGACTTGCCTCTCCCTAAGGAGCTGTAGCTGAAACCGATTTGCGAGTTTCATCAGTTCAGTCAGGAACACATCATCCTCTCTGAACTCCAACTCATCCGTATAGATCCAGCGAAGCATTGTCATTGTCACTTCAGGGTTAGCATCTAGTTAAACAAAGAAAGTAGAGAGAAAAACTGAAAAAGCACCAGATAACATGTTTAAGCTTTCTTGGCAGACCCCCCCAATTTGAGGCTAATAAAGTAAATTATGGTACATTCAACTCAAAGAAATATTACACAGACTTTAAAAATGATGAGTAAGTAGTCTGGGTAGCATCTTACTACATGAAAATGTTATAATGTTGCATAAGATGGTTATGGGGGAAATGAATCAACTAAATATATATCAAACAAATTAGTGAAAATATTTGAAATATATGACAAAAAGTTAACATTCTAATAAAAAGATCTTATAAATAGGCTCGGCACCTGTGGCTCAAGCAGCTAAAGCACCAGCCACATGCACCTGAGCTGGCCGGTTCGAATCCAGCCCAGGCCCGCCAAACAACGACAGCTGCAACCAACCAAAAAATGGCCGGGTGCTGTGGCTGGCGCCTGTAGTCCCAGCTACTTGGGAGATGGAGGCATGAGAATCGCTGGAGCCCAGGAGTTGAAGGTTGTTGTGAGCTGTGATGCCACAGCACTCTACCCAGGGCAACAGCTTGAGGCTCTATCTCAAAAAAAAATCTTATAAATAAAAATGAAAAGGTGGACACTCAATGGAAAAATGATATAAAATAGGTAATTCACAAAGATAAAAATGGCCAATAAACCTTACCAATAACCAAACACAAATTTAAACTATAGTACATTTAAAATAATAAAATAAAATATAGTACGCTTTTGGTCTTTCACACCAGCAAAGATTTTTTAAAAATGTATAAACTTTTAGGCTTGGCGCCTGTGGCTCAACGGGCTAAGGCACCAGCCACGTACACCTGAGCTGGCAGGTTCGAAGCCAGCCCGGACCCGCCAAACAACAACAATGGTGGCTGCAACCAAAAAATGGCTGGGCGCTGTGGCGGGCGCCTATAGTCCCAGCTACTTGGGAGGCAGAGGCAGGAGACTGGCTTGAGCCCAGGAATTGGGAGGTTGCTGTGAGCTGTGATGCCACAGCACTCTATCCAGGGTGATAGCTTGAGGCTCTGTCTCCAAAAAAAAAAAAATGTGTAAACTTTTATATAGCAATTATACATGTAGATTACTATCCTAAGAAAATGGACAAACATGGTATGTATTAAGATATTCAGCACAATATTATTTTTATTTTTTTTTTTTTGTAGAGACAGAGTCTCACTTTGTTGCCCTCGGTAGAGTGCTGTAGCATCACACAGCTCACAGCAACCTCCAACCCCTGGGCTTAGGAGATTCTCTTGCCTCAGCCTCCCGAGTAGCTGGGACCCCAGGCACCCGCCACAACGCCCGGCTATTTTTCTGTTTTGCAGTTCGGTCAAGGCTGGGTTTGAACCCGCCACCTTCGGTATATGGAGCCGGCGCCCTACTCGATGAGCCACAGGTGCCGCCCAGCACAATATTATTAATAATGAAAAACTAGAACAAGAGTCCAACAATTGAGAAATGATTAAGTAAATTGTAACAATATATCCAAGCACTGTAAAACTCTACAACAATTAAAACTATGATGCTTTATAGTCAACATAAAAATATACTTAGCCATAAAAAAATGGAGATTTTGCAACTTTTGTATTTTAAATTGCACAGAAACCTTATGGCCACCCTGTATATTGAGAATAAATTCATTTTAAGACTCAGACTAAATAGCTAGTGGTATAAGAGGAGGCAAAGAACAGTGAACCAGAAGGGACGTATGTGCTTACAATTGTATACTTTTAGGCAAATCAACCTATCTGCTTCCAATGTACTTAAAGCAAGTGGCTGTAGAAGTCAGATGACCTCATAAATCAGGAGAATTCTCTTTAAAAGGCTAAGTGAACTAAGAAGAGAAGGTAGTTGGCTTTGAAATTCCACATGGAATATAAGCTGCTACAGGCAATCATTCCCAAAGCTTTACAGCCCAGCCAGTTTCACTGCCAGCTGCTCAACAGAGAGATAGTAGGGAAAGTTTAATATTGCAAGCACCATGTGAGGGGATGGAAGGGAATCCTCAAATCTCTCTCCCTGGAACTTTGGAGAAAGAGTTTTAAAGATAGTTCGGTGGCCAAAGGACTAGGCAACTGAGTCTGCTGATTAGCCTGGTTTGGGCTGGAATCACAATGGTGTAGAAATCCTCTCCTTTGCTGAGTCACTTCCTGGGTGGGGACTGTAAGAACAGTTGAGTCAGCTCCTAGGTCACTGATCTGGTGAGTCAGCCATTCCTCCAGAAGGCAAGGCCTGAAAGATATCTCAAAGACCAGCCTTAGGTTTCACAAGGGTGACATCCTCTATGGGAGCAATGAAGAAAGCTAAGAATCCTTATGACCCTCAGCTATGTGACTCCCGAGTAGTAAGCAATTACAGGGAAGCAAGCTAGAAACAACATCTGGTTTTTTACAGATAGTTTATTTTGTTTTTTGAGATAGTCTCACTTTGTCACCCTGGGTAGAGTGCTATGGAATCATCATAGCTCACAGCAACCTCAAACTCTCAGATTCAAGTGATCCTCTTGCCTCCGCCTCCCAAGTAGCTAGGACTACAGGCACGTGCCACAACCCTTGGCTGTTTTTAGAGACAGGGTCTCGCTCTTGCTCAGGCTGGTCTCCAACTCCTAAGCTCAAGCAATCTACCCACCTCAGCCTCCCAGAGTGCTAGGATTACAGGTGTGAGCACCTGGCCAAGATATATATATATATAAAATGTTTCTTTTCTTTCTTTCTGTTTTTTGTGACAGAGTCTCATTTTGTCACCCATAGTAGAGTGCCGTGGTGTAACAGCTCACAGCAACCTCAAACTCTCAGGCTCAAGCAATTCCCTTGTTTCAGCCTCCCAAGTACCTGGGACTACAGGCGCCCACCACGATGCCCGGCTATTTTCAGAGATGGGGTCTTGCTCTGGCTCAGAGTGGTCTCAAACCTGTGAGCTCTGGCAATCCACCCACATCAGTCTCCCAGAGTGCTAGGATTACAGGCATGAGCCCCTGTACCCAGCCTTTTATATATATATATTTTAACTATGTCTATACCTTAGTAGAGTTCAGGCCCTTACAACCATTCCTACCTGTGGTCCTTTATTTTATAAAGGGAGGTTTTATCAGTAGGCCTAGCACACAAGCTGAGAAAATCTGTGACTTGAAGGAAAAAAAAAAATTCAAACTTCAGACTTGGTTTCACTGCAGGCTAAGAGGCATGTAAACACACTTTGGAGAACTTGACATTTTCCATATGCCCTGGGTTTTTTATTTGATTTGATTTGCTTTGTTTTGATTTTAAATAAATGTGTTAGAAGACATTTTAAAAGAATTGGAATAAACTTATCTGTACACAATTAACCACTAAATGAAACATATGGAGTAAATTAATTTTGTTTTGTAAATCCTCTCTGTTCAATCTGGCAAAAGTTGAGAAAGGGGCTCGGCATGTATAGCTCAGCGGCTAGGATGCCAGCCACATATAACAGAGCTGGTGGGTTTGAATCCAAACCGGCCCGCCAAACAACAACGAGAACTACAGCCAAAAAATAGCTGGGAGTTGTGACACGTGCCTGTAGTCCCAGCTACTTAGGAGGTTGAGGCAAGAGAATTGTTTCAAGAGTTTGAGTTGCTATGAGCTATGACACACGGCACTCTACCCAGGGCAACAGCTTGAGACTCTGTCTCAAAAAAAAAAGTTGAGAAAGGTGTTTTGAATCTCCTATGACTCCAGTTAATTAAGTTCACCTTTAGTTTCTATTTTTTTGCTTCATAAAATTAAAATTTGGTAGCCTACATACTTTATTAATAAAAACATTCTCCTTAATCAGTTTAAGGGTAAACCCTTAGGCTTGGCGTCCGCAGGAGAGTGGTTAGGGTGCCAGCCACATATATCAAGGCTGGTGGGTTTGAACTGCCCCAGGCCAGCTAAACAATAATGACATAGCTGGGCATTGTGGTGGGCGCCTGTAGTCCCAGCTATTTGGGAGGCTAAGGCAAGAAAATCCCTTGAGCCCAAGAGTTCGAGGTTACTGTGAGCTGAGACTCCATCACACTCTACGGAGGGCGACAAAGTGAGACTGTCTCAAAACAAACAAACACAAAAAAGCAAACAAAAACATGTAAAGCAAAGCCAGGCATAGTGGCTCACTCCTGTAATCCTAACATTCTGGGAGGCCAACACAGACAGATTCCTTGAGCCTAGGAGTTCAAGACCAGCCTGAACAACAGCAAGACCCATAGTCCTAGCTACCCAGGAGGCTGAGGCAAGAGGAATGCTGGAGCCCAGGAGTTAGAGGTTGCTGAGAGCTAGGATGCCAGGGTGCTCTACCCAGGGTGACTGAGTCAGACTCTGCCTCAAAAAACAAAAACAAAAACAAAAATAAATAATTAGAGGAATTCCACAGAAATATTTAATATTAATTAATTTAAAACATTTAATATAGATAAGATTATTGAATTTGCTAAACATAAAAATTAACAGAATAATTCATCAACCCAAATTAAATCTCTAATAAGCTAATACAAAGACAACTTAGCATAACCAAAAACTGGAGAGAAAAACATGAAAGCACTATCAAGAAAGGGATATAACCTCAGAAAACATATTGACATATACTTTAAGGTCTAAGAGAATCTTTGGGGATGGGACTTGGCTGTTGGCACAAGGCCACAAGGCTGTTTGAGTGTCCTTATGACGCTGCAACTTCCTTCCCTCAAAGTGAACAATCCAAAAGAGAGAACAAGGAAGTAGCTACAATGCCTTTGATGAACCCTCTAAAGAAGTAACATGTTGTCACTTCTACCACACTCCATTCATTAGAGGTGAGTCAGCCTATACTTAAAAGGAAGGGAATTTGAAACCCTCCTGGCAAGAAGGAATATCAAAGAATTTGTGAGCATATCTTAAATATACCACAGATGTCATCAAAGGATCACAGGGTAATTCAATATTGAAACTGAACAACCTCAAGCTAGTAGTTCATCTAGTATATTAGATGTGGAATACTGCTGTGCATCTCTCTAAAATGTAAAGAATCACACAGCTCCCTGTGAGTTTGCTAAAGCATGTTGGTGCACCTCAGCACTCAGGAAACGCTCTTTCCACTGCATGGCATAACCCCTTCAGGTGCTGCTTCAGCGTATAGCTTTCCTAACCAGAACGTTAAGGAAGGACGGAGGATGCTTAGCTCTTTGGAACAGCTTGACATTACTCAGGATGTATGCCAGGAGAGCACAATGACTCATGTCCTAACCTCTTGTGCCAAAGAACCACAACATATGCTTGAGAAACCATGAAAGAAACTCTAGCTTCCAAATAACCATTCTAATGCACTAGAACTTCTCACAGTGCTAGCTGCTTTTGGTACAGTGCTACAAAAAGGCTATAAACAAACCTTTTTGCCTAAAGCAAACTGCTTTGCTTTACAAATAAGTAAATATACTGCTCTCCTCCTGGACTCAAGATTTGTTACACTGTGTTGACTTAATAGTCATTTTCTTTTTCTTCTTAGTTGATCAATAAGTATCTTTACAAATTTAGATCTTTTTTATTTTTTTGTCAAGGTATAGTTGACAAACAAAAATTATATATATTTACTGTATATATGTTTTGATATATACATAATTATAAAATAATTAAATTCACTAATTAACATATCCATCACCTCACTTATTTAAAGGTATCTTGACAGTAAGAAATAAAAAGCAAGACTCGGCACCTGTAACTCAGTCAGCTAAGGCGCCAGCCACACCAGAGCTGGCGGGTTTGAATTCAGCTTGGGTCCACCAAACAACAATGACAACTACAACCAAAAAATAGACAGACATTGTGGTGGATGCCTGTGGTCCCAGCTACTTGGGAGGCTGAGGCAAGAGAATTGCTTAAGCCCAGGAGTTGGAGGTTGCTGTGAGCTATGATGCATGGCACTCTACCCAGGGTGATGGCTTGAGGCTCTGTCTCAATAAATAAATAAATAGCAAATTTGTACTTTTACTTTATTATTTTAAAATAATTTCAGACTTAGAGAAAAGTTGCAAGAGTATTCCCATACACTCTTTACCCATCTTACCCTAATGTTAACTTATTATATAACCACAGTACAATTACCAAAACTGGGCAATTAGCATCTCAGTATACAAAATCAATACTTACAAGTCAGTAGCTTTTATATATGCCAACCATTTCAAGCTGAAAATATAGTCAAGGACTCTATTCCTTTTATAGTAGTGCCAAAGAAGATGAAATATCTGGGAATTTACCTAACAAAGGATGTAAAAGATCTCTATAAAGAGAACTATGAAACTCTGAGAAAAGAAATAGCCGAAGATGTTAATTTAACAAATGGATAAACATACCATGCTCATGGCTGGGAAGAATCAACATTGTTAAAATGTCCATACTACTCAAAGCAATCTATAGATTTGATGCAATCCCTATTAAAGCACCATTGTCATACTTTAAAGAACTTTTAAAATTTTTTTAGAGACAGTCTTACTTTGTTGCCCTCAGTTAAGTGCTGTGGCATTATAGCTCATAGCAACCTCCAGCTCTTGGGCTTAGGCAATTCTCTTGCCTCAGTCGCCCAAGTAGCTGGGACCATAGGCTTCCACCACAATGCCTGGCTATTTTTTTTGTTGTTGCAGTTTGGCAGGGGATGGATTTGAACCTTCCACCCTTGGAAGGTGCCCTACTCACTGAGCCAGAGGTACTACCCATACTTTAAAGAACTTGAAAAAAATAGATCTTAGTTTTTAAATGGAATCAGAAAAAAACCTCAAATAGTAAATACATTACTCAGAAATAAGAACAAATCAGGAGGTATCACATTACCAGACTTCAGGTTATACTATAAATCTGTAGTGATCAAAACAGCATGGTACTGGCACAAAAACAGAGCGGTAGATTTATGGAACAAAATAGAGAACCAAGAGATGAACCCAGCTACTTATCATCATTTGATCTTTGAATCTTCAGCATCTATTTAACAAATGGTGCTGGGTGAACTGGCTGGTGACCTGTAGACGACTGAAACTGGACCCCCACTTTCACCATTAACAAAAATTGATTCTCACTAGATAAAAGATTTAAACTTAAGACATGAAACTATAAAAATACTAGAAGAAAGTGCAGGGAAAACACTTGATGAAATTGGCCTGGGAGAATATTTTATGAGGAAGAACGCCCCCCGTCCCCCAGCAATTGAAGCAACACCAAAAATACATTACTAGGATCTGATCAAACTAAAAAGCTTTTGTACAGCCAAGAGCACAGTAAGTAAAGCAAACACACAACCTTCAGAAAGGGAGATTTTTGCAGGTTATGCTTCCGACAAAAGTCTGTTAACTAGAATCTACAGAGAACTCAAACTAATCAATAAGCAAAGAATGGATAACCCCATTTCTATGTGGGCAAGAGACTTGAACAGGGAACTTCTCTTATGAAGACAGGCCTACAAACACATGAAAAAATGCTCATCAGAGAATGCAAATCAAAACCACTTTGAGATATCATCTAACTCCAGTAAGATGAGGCCACATCACAAAATCCCCAAATTATAGGTGTTGGCGAGGATGCAGAGAGAAGGGAATGCTTCTACACTGCTGGTGGGAATGCAAGCTTGTATGACCTTATTGGAAAGAAGTTTGGAGAACACTCAAGAACTAAAAATAGACATACCGTTTGATCCTGCAATTCCTCTCTAGTTATATACCAAGATGATCAAAAATTATTTTACAACAAAGACATTTGCACCAGAATGTTCATTGCAGCCCAATTCATAATAGCCAAAACATGGAAACAGGCCAAGTGCCCATCAACCCATGAATGGATTAACAAATTGTGGTATATGTGCACCATGGAATGCTATGTAGCCATGAAGAAAGATGGAGACTTCACGTTTTTGTTTTTTTTTTGGTAGAGACAGAGTCTCACTTTATTGCCCTTGGTAGAGTGCCGTGGCATCACACAGCTCACAGCAACCTCCAACTCCCTGGGCTTAGACGATTCTCTTGCCTCAGCCTCCCGAGTAGCTGGGACTACAGGCGCCCACCACAACACCCGGTTATTTTACTGTTTTGCAGTTCGGCCGAGTACGGGTTTGAACCCGCCACCTTCGGTGTATGGGGCCGGCACCATACTCTCTGACCCACAGGCACTGCCCAGAGACTTCATATCTTTTATGTTTGCCTGGATGGAGCTGGAACATATTCTTCTTGGTAAAGTATCTCAAGAATGGAAAAAAAGTATCCAATGTACTCAATACTACTATGAAATCAATATGTAATCACCTATACACTCATAGGAATGGCAAAACATAACTATAATCCAGAAAGTAGAAGTGAAGAGGAGAAAGAGGAGAGGGAAGAGGGGAAATGGGAGGAGGGAGGGTATTTGGGGGAGACCTCACCTAATGTGCATGATGGTACATTTGTACATTTGCAATGGTACATTTCAAAACTATCAAGAAATGAGTATAAGTGTGATGGATGTGTTACTTAGTTCAACGTAAGCATTTCACATTGTATATCGAAGCAGTACCCTGAACTCCATAAATGCATCAAAGTACAAAGTTATGATTTAATAAAAAATAATAATAATAAAAAAAGAAAAACTGGAAAAAAAATAAAGGGAGATCACTGGCCACAAACAAAACAAAACAAAACAAAACAAAAAATCCCCCAAAACTAGGTAATTGGTAATATACAATACTATTAAATAATTAAAGGCCTTATTTTGCCAATCTTACTCATAATGTTCTTTTTCACAGTCCAGAGTCCAATCAAGGGTCCTACACTACATTGAGGCCTCATATCTCCATAGTCTCCCCTACCCTGCAATAGTTCCTCTGTGTCTCTTGTTTGATAACACTAGTTGGTTAATTTGGGCTTGTCTAAGGTTTTCTCATGATGAGAATGAAGTTGTAAATTTATGACAAGGATGCTACAGAAGTGATCATGCCTTTATCATCATATCAGGCATAAAACATTTTATTTTTTTGAACGAGTTATTATTTAGTAAAAGTTTCATATATCCAAACACACTTAATATTTTTAATTATTATGGTTACATAAGAGAAGTATATCTAAATACTTGTTAAATACTTGGCATATAATACTTGTATTTCATCAACATGTGCTAAAATTCTTATAATAATTAACAGCAGAATTAAAATTGTATATATATATTTTTTTGTAGAGACAGAGTTTCACTTTATTGCCCTCGGTAGAGTGCCGAGGACAATAAAGTAGCCGGGACTACAGGCGCCCGCCACAACACCCGGATATTTTTCTGTTTTGCAGTTCGGCCGAGGCCAGGTTTGAACCTGCCACTTTCGGTATATGGGGCCAGTGCCCTACTCGCTGACCCACAGGCACCACCCATAAAAATTCTAGTTTTTAAATTTTAAGAAATATCAATTGGACAAGAAAAACATAGAGCTTAGAGAGTCAATCCTTTTAACAACACAAGTTCCATGTAAACAAGAATTTAATTTTGAAAAAAAAAAAGAATTTAATTTTGTTCACCATGAACCTGGAAAAGTGCCTGCCACTCAACATTTGTGATATAAAGGGAATAATTTTGAAAAACTAAAGAAACACTAGCAAATTCACAAAATGACTTGATCAAGTCATTTGTTAGTGTGAAAAAAAAAGTTCAACCATTTAAAACATAGCTTTTATGCTATTTATACACTTGTTTACAAGAGCCTATTTCCAATCTCCCTCAAACTGCTGGCCAGCCACGCACTGTTAGTGCTTCCAGGTATCACATAACACACAGGATTCCTGGGCAGTTTCAGCTGCTGCAACCCCAGGTGTAGGCAATCACACCTACATCCAGTCAATAAGCAGGACAGCTAGGAAGAATGTGAAATAGATCCACATGTGCCACCACCACCTTGGCCTTCTCTCCCAAGACACACTTCAAAAGGAATAATGCATAGGCTTTATGGTCAGTCATCATGGTAGGTACCTGACCTATCAAAGCCACAAAACCATCTGCTTTGAAGTAGATCACTCCTGAAAGCAAACTTTACAGCAGGATCAAAACATATGCTTATTACTTACACCTGAAAAAGACCTGAGCAACATTTGTAGGCATCATTATCACACTCTCCTAATGTCGGAAAACTTCCTAACTACAGTGAAGCAATCTTGTGGACAGGGGGCACTAAGTAAAAGCTGTTCTTAAATGTTTGGTGTACTAAAAAAGTTCAGCATAAAGCTAAATTTTTAATTCAATGTTTAAAGTAGGCTTTTGGAGCTTTAATGCAATTTTTTGTTTTATGTACTTTTGTGTGTCCAGAAAGCTGACATATTTTATTTTCCTCACTCTTATTCATTTTATCTCACAATTACAAACAAAACTGTGATGAAGGGCAGTGCCTATGGCTCAGTGGGTAGGGCACCGGCCCCATATACTGAGGGTGGCAGGTTTGAAACCAGCCTCGGCCAAACTGCAAAACAAAGTGCTGGGTGCCTGTAGTCTAGGCTCCTTGGGAGGCTGAAGCAACAGAATTGCCTAAGCCCAGGAATTGGAGGTTGCTGTGAGCTGTGCTGCCACAGCACTCTACCGAGGGTGATAAAGTGAGACTCTGTCTCAAAAAAAAAAAAGACTGTGATGAACATCAATCAATGTTATCTGAATTACCTATGACAGTTATTCCAGAAGTCAGATAATAAGGTAAAAAAAAGAATATTTAGGTTTGGCACCCATAGGTCATTGAGTAGTACCAATTTCATAAGCTTCACAACTACTGGAATCACTAATTTTTTTATTATGTAGATATCTAAAGCTTATTCTAAACACTTTACTAACAAATTTGGATATTTTCCATATATTTATTACCTCTTCTAGTTTTTTGAGCAATCTGTTCATGTAATCAAAATCTTATTATACGTTTTATAGGAACACCACACAATCTAACAGGCTTTAAAAGTGATCCATAATTGGCTCGGCGTCTGTAGCTCAACGGGCTAAGATGCCAGCCATGTACACCTGAGCTGGCGGGTTCGAATTCAGCCCGGCCCACCAAACAACAAATGATGGCTACAACCAAAAAATGGCCGGGCGTTGCGGTGGGCGCCTGTAGTCCCAGCTACTTGGGAGGCAGAGGCAAGAGACTCACTTGAGCCCAGGAGTTGGAGGTTGCTATGAGCTGTGATGCCACGGCATTCCATCCAGGGTGACAGCTTGAGGCTCTGTCTCCAAAAACAAAATAAAACAAAACAAAAACTGTGGTCTGAGATTCAATCTTGTGGACTAGTGCCCTTCCGGGAAAGACTGACACCCGACAAGATATTTTAGTTATTAGCATGCATGCATATGAACATGTGTATCTGTATCTGCATTTACGACTTTTAACAATGAACCTCAAAAATCCTAATAATAATCATGAAGAGACAGAGTTTATTCACAGTAGAGAAACATTATACATGTGCTCCCCTAAATCCATGAGATAAATGCTTACCCTTCACAACACTACTCGGGTATAAGCTACCTCTGAAACTTTCTTTTTTTTATTTTCTTTTTTTTTGAGACAGAGTCTCACTTTGTCACCCTAGGTAGAGTGCCATGGTTTCACAGCTCACAGCAACCTCCAACTCTTGGGCTTAAGCGATTTTCTTGCCTCAGCCTCCTGAGTAGCTGGGACTACAGGCGCCGCCAAAACTCCCAGCTATTTTTTTTTTTTTTTAAGAGATGACGTCTCTCTCTGGTTCAAGCCAGTCTCAAACTCCTGAGCTCAGCCTTTCCCCCACCTCGGCCTCCCAGAGTGCTAGGACACAGGTGTGAGCCACCACACCCGGCAACCTCTGAAACTTTCCTTATTGGTCCACCTTAGTCTCTTCTCTTCTTTATATATTAGATAATTAGCCTGAGCAAAAATGAGACCATGTCTCTACTAAAACTGGAAAAACTGAGGCAAGAGGATCACTTGAGCTCATAGCTATGAGCTATGTTGCCATGACACTCTACCCTAGGGCAACAGCTAGAGACTCCGTCTCAAAAAAAAAAAAGATCATTACATGACTATATCTATATTTTTGATCTGAAATGATTTAATAGCCTGTTTCCTCCAGCAGATTATGGACTCCATTTGGCAGAAACTGTGTTATAATCCTCCAGCAGATTATGGGCTCCATTTGGCAGAAACTGTGTTATAATCATCTCTGTGTTCCTAATACTGCACATGAAAAACAGAACCCTCTGAATTGTTCAATCTTTTGAATAAAAATATAATTCAGGCTGGGCGTGGTGGCTCACACCTGTAATCCTAGCACTATGGGAGGCCAAGGCAGGTAGATTGCCTGAGCTCACAGGTTTGAGACCAGCCTGAGCCGGAGAAGACCTCGTCTCTAAAAATAGCTGAGTGTTGTGGCGGATGACTATAATCCTAGCTACTTGGGAGGCTGAGGCAAGAGAATCGCTTGAACCCAGGAGTTCAAGGTTGCTGTGAGCTGTGATGCCACAGCACTTTACTAAGGGCAACAAAGTGAGACTCTGTCTCAAAAAAAAAAAGAAAAGAAAAGACTGGCTCGGCGCCTGTGGCTCAACGGGCTAAGGCGCCAGCCATGTACACCTGAGCTGGCGGGTTCGAATCTAGCCCAGGCCTGCCAAACAACAATGACGGCTGCAACCAACAAATGGCCAGGCATTGTGGCGGGTGCCTATAGTCCCAGCTACTTGGGAGGCAGAGGTAGGAGCCTAGCTTGAGCCCAGGAATTGGAGGCTACTGATTGAGCTGTGATGCCACAGCACTCTATCCAGGGTGACAGCTTGAGGCTGTCTAAAAAAAAAAAAAAAAAAAAAAAAAGATATAATTCAGCAGAATTTTCGCATAGACAATCACTTCTGTAAACACAGTCATGAGTCACATGACAGTCAACAAAAAACCACATATACAATGGTGATACCATAAGATTACAATACC
>CAUYON010186392.1:0-23652 GCA_963573935.1 Arctocebus calabarensis
CCATTCGTCTGTCTTCCTTAGAGAAGGAAGGTTCTATTCATGTTTCTTGCCCAGTTGTGTATGGGATTATTGGCTCTTTTTTTGTTGATTAATTTGAGTTCTCTGTAGATCCTAGTTATCAAGGTTTTATCTGATTCATAATATGCACATATTGTTTCCCATTCTGAGGTTGTTTATTTGCTTTGGTGGTTGTCTCCTTAGCTGTACAGAAGCTATTCAGTTTAATTAAGTCCCATTTATTCACTTTTTTTTAAACATCCTCATCAATACTTGGTATGGTCAGTCTTTTTGGTTTTAAGTATGTGGCATCTCATTATGGTTGTAATTTGCATTTCCCTGGTATGTAATGATGTTGAGATCTTTTCACGTACTTACTTACTATCTATATTTTTTCCTTGGTGACACACGTATTCAGATCTTCTGCTTGCTTTCCATTGTAATATTTGTGTTAATTTTGACTTCTTACTGAGTGTTCTTGTTATTGGCTAGGATACACTGGCATCATCCTAACTCACTAGAACTTTAATCTCCTGAGCCCAAGTAGTCCTCCTGCCTTGGCCTCCCAAAGTGCTAGAATTACAAGGATATGCCACTGCACTCAACCACATTTCTTTTCTCTTTGTTTTTTTTTGGAGACAGAGCCTCAAGTTATCACCCTGAATAGAGTGCTGTGGCATCACAGCTCACAGCAACCTCCAATTCCTGGGCTCAAGCGAGTCTCTTGCCTCCACCTCCCAAGTAGCTGGGACTACAGGGGCCCACCACAACGCCCGGCCATTTTTTGGTTGCAGCCGTCATTGTTTGGTGGGCCCGGGCTGGATTTGAACCCGACAGCTCAGGTGTATGTGGCTGGCGCCTTAGCCTTTTGAGCCACAGGCACCGAGTCTCAACCATATTTCTTAATAGTAGTTTTATGTGTTGACTCTTGTCACTTGATTTTGACTCAAACCATAGGGAAATATTAGTCCTAGTAAATAATTATTATTGATGCTTTGAATCAAAATTTTTTAATGCATCCACTGATATATTAATACATACATATGTAGACTTAACCCCTAAAAATATGATTTATTACAGTATACATGCTTTTTTTGGGAGGGGCAACTCTCTCTTTGTATGTAATTTGAGACTTTTTTGTGTGTGTTATTTATAAAATGGAAAAAACTTATGGTATTTCATCATAAAACCTCCTGACTTTAGCTTGAGATATACTTCCTTAGTTGTGTTAAGGAAATATCTTGACATATTGAAGTTTTTGACACATGAATGGATAGTTTTTCTATTATTGAAAAATTGTAGCTTTTCTTGAGTGAACCATACATTTTTTTATGGTGTATTATTATTCCATGCTGAGTTGTAATTCTGGATTCTGTTATGTCTGTATTGGAATCGTATTTTATGCATCCAGTATTATAGATGAGATTAGTTTGAAGTTTTGTTTTTTATGTTATCTTATTAGTCCTTAAATATTAACATTTTTTAAAAAATTGGAAACCCTATTGGTTGATCTTTAGAATACTTGAAAGGATATTAGAATTGCACCTCCTTGAAATTTTGTGTTATTAATAAATTTGCCTGAGTGTCCTGATATATTTGGGCATTTAAAAATTCCCTTTTAATAATTGGCATTACTCAGGAAATTTTCAGAGTTTCAAATGTATAACATATAGTATTTTCCTGTAACTCCTTAGATTTCTTTCCAGATATGTCTGTGTCCCTTTATTAATTCCTTAATTTGTTTATTATTTTTTTCTATCTTTCTCCTGATTTGCTTCTTCCCATACCCAGCTCTTTGATTTTTATTTTTATTATTCTACTCATTTTCTCTTTTCTGTTTTATGACTTTCTGCTTGTCTGATCATTAATCTTACCTTTTCTTTGCCTCATTATTTTTATTGTTTTTGAGAACTTAATATTTCACATATTTAATGAATTCATCTTTGTTTTTAGTGATGAAGGAGCTTATATTTTAAATTTTATTTTAGCTGTTTATTATTCATTTTCATATAATACTCTTTGATTCAAATTTTTATTCTTATTTAATTTATAATCCTTGTTTAGAATTTTTTTTTTAGCTTCCAAGTTACTTGTGATATTTGCTACTAGTAATTTCTAGTGTAACACATTCAAATAATGTTTTCCACAGCCCCTACTTTAGGAAATGATTGCAGTTTCATTTTTGTATAATAAAAATGTAAATTGGCATTGGCCTGTTTTTATAAATATTTTCTATGGACCATTGAAAAGGAAATACCCTTTTTAGTTTGTAGTATTTAGTTATAGTTTTACTTATATATTTTTAGCTTTTTGTCTTCTTAATCTGTCAAGTTGAGACAAGTACATTAAAGTATTACTTGTTAATACTTGTCAATTTCTTGTTTTTCTATCAGATTTTCTTATCTGTATTTTGATTCCATGTTTTTGGTGCTGAAAGAGTTCGTGTGTTCATTATGGTTTATACTCATCTTTATGACATGTTCTTATTTTTCTATTAAAATAGTTTTTGTCTTTAATTCTGTTTATTGATTGTGATACTGTGACCCCCAATTTCATTTGAGCATCATTTACCTGATGTATCTTTACCCAGCCTTACATTTTCTATCTTGGACTTGCTTAAAAAAGTATATGTTTAAAAGATATATAGGGCCTCTTTGTCTACTTGCTCTGGCAACGGAGGCCCGTTCACTGTCTATGGCAATGTATCTTGCTCTGTAAGCCTATATATATCTTGCTTTTACTCTGTAAACTTACCTTTCTCTTCCTTAATAAACTTTGTTCCATGCTTGCCTTAAAAAAAAAAAAAATTATTATACAGAGTTTCGTAGATGTTGTACAACACATTTCTTATAACAGGTAATATTATCCTGTTTTCACATGACTTACTTCAGGAAGAACACCATATGGTATATATATATATATTTGGGGGCCCAGTGTCTTCTAGATTTGTTTCTTGTCTTGTATTATCTTCTGTAAGATAGATTGTTCTTAAGTCTTGCCAATGTGTATTGTGCTAGATGTTGTTTCTGTAGCACTACGTTTTAAGTTCAGTATTTCTTATATTTTTATGTATGTGTAACCTAATGATACTTCCTTCTTAAAAGTTTTGTTTTTCATTAGTTGCATTTTTCTTTAGATGTGGCACTGGGAAAATCAGTTGAGTTTCTCAAAAATAATGACCAGCTGTTAAGGTGGTTTATTTTTGTTTTTTACTATTTAGAAAGAGTTCAAAACATTTTTATTAACGTCACATTACTCTATAGAAAAGGATAGGCCATATTTTTGAGACCTCACATAGATAATAATTTATACGTGGTATATACAGTATTCATTTTCATTCAGTAGTAAACATTATTTCAAATTAGCTAAGGCAAAGTATAAGTTATTAAAAGCATTTTTTAATTTAATTTTACTGATCCTGATTATTTTCAAATTTTGAAAATGCAAGTAACTTTATGAGAGCTGGCATTAACTTATCGGTTACATAAAAGAAATTTGTGTTTGGTATTGACTTTGGTTGTTATTTTTGCCTTTGCATGGAAACTTATTTAAAGCTTTTTAATGCATGAAACTGTGGTTTAGGAAGCTATTTTTGTTCTAGTCACAAAAGATTGATAGCTATTTTTTCCCCTTCCTTATGAAACTAGGTCACTGGCTTTTGGCATGTCTCCATGATGTGAGATTTGATGTTCAAATGTGCTATCTAGAAATAGTGATGCATTGTCAGCAAGGCCACTTTTCATTTCATCAACATAATTTCCAGTGCCCTGGAATTAATTCATTCTGTAGTCTGTTAATAATTATACTAGCATTTCAGAAGCAGAAGAAGCCTCTGGACACATCCATAGTCACTGTGTTAGGTAATAAGTTTTAGGGTTTCTGTTTAGCTTGGAGTTTTAGCTATGGAAGTGGTTGACATTTTATGAAAACCAAGGAGCAAACTTCTACCTGATCCCATGATAGGATTTGTCTGAAGTGGCTAAGAATACTCACCTAATCATCTAAACGTATTTTTAGATTATGCTTCCTTATGCCAACTTTAAACATACTTAGAGAAGATTTTTGTTCCGTTCTTAGCTAGAAGGTAGTCTGTGGAAAATGGGAAATAACCGTATGGCTTTTCTAAAATTCATTATCTGTTGGTCCAGTATTACCTAATATTTAAAATGAGCTGCTTTGAAATCAGTCATGTATCACTTCAGTGTTTCAAAAAGATATGGAAAGATGTGAAATACACATGTTACCAACCACTAACTCCACCAGGTGTCTGGTGATCTGGGGCTTCAAGCAAGGCTGCCTGGATCTGCATCCGTGCTCTGTGGCTGTGGGAAAGTGACTTGCCTTTCTTTGTTTTTGTCCCCTAACCCATATGTGCAAGAGTAGTCATGTGTGTTTTATAATGGCATTGTGGAGATGACAGGAATGAATACGTGTGGTGGCTTTGAAAGGGTTCTGGTGTGGTGTAGTAATCGTTGAGTTAGTATTGCTAATTGTGTTCTAGTGTTTATAGATGTCTTTTTTTCTCTTTTGCTATTCCTACCCCTTCCTTATCTAAAAAATTGTTAATTCTCTTTGTGGTTAGGGGTACTTAGTTGTGTCTAATTACTTGAGAGGACAAATTTTAGCATATATTAAGTATCATTTCAAACTACTCAGAAAGTGTAATTCTCATAGTATTGGCCATATGGCCTACCTTAGCATAATAGAGCAGGAACTTTGCAAACTGTGGCATTAAAGGGGGAAACTTAGGCAGGCTTATGGCTTTGAGGGCTTTTCTATGCTTTAATTTCATGTATTTTTGTCTGTTTGGTAGATGTTTTTCTTCCTTGAGTTATCAAAAGTTCACTTTCATCTTTTATCATGGTGGTTAACCTACATAAAGATTTATTTAATGTAGATTAAGTCCTGTATTATTTAGAAATATTAAGTTGAGTTGCTCATTTAACTTACTTCACTCTTAATTTTTATACATTTGACTTTGCAGTTATAAGATTTTTGCTAATTATTCATAACAATCACAACAACTACTGGTAATTTATTGGCAAATAAGTACCATATTGTAAGATTTGAAAGGATTTTAATTTTTTATTTAAGTATGTTAAGAATGCATCATTAAGTCTTGAAATAAGAACCTCCTCCCATCCTGTCTTCTTCCAGTTTGCAGTTACACCTCGTTGCCAATGGTGGTGATGTCGTCAGGGTGTGCTAATGGCCCTCTGAGCACCAGCAAGGAGGGAACTGGGCTCTTTGGTTGACTCCTGTGTCAATTGTATCTAGCCCAGTGCTATTCAATGATAGGTGCTTAGTAAATGTTAAGTGAAATCAGGTGATTTTTCTCTGTATTTTGTTATTTTATTTTCAAGGATTTTTAGGATGCATACCCAGAAAAGATGTTTATATGTTCTTGGATTTGTTGCTGCTGATGAGTGTTTTGCTCATTTGTATCCTATTTCTGTTACTTTTTCTGAAGTTTGTTTTTTAAATAAGCACGGTTTCAGTGCCCGTTAGGAACAACTGATTCAGATTTTGGGGAACATAATAAAAACCATTTGCCTGCTCTGTATATCACAGACCTTGAGAGAGGTCTTTTTTTTAGAGACAGAGTCTCACTTTATCGCCCTGGGTAGAGTGCCATGACATCACACAGCTCACAGCAACCTCCAACTCCTGGGCTTAGGCGATTCTTTGCCTCAGCCTCCTGAGTAGCTGGGACTACAGATGTCTGCCACAACACCCGGCTATTTTTCTGTTTTGCCGTTCAACCGAGGCCGGGTTTGAACCCGCCACCTTCGGTATATGGGGCCCGCGCCCTACTCAATGAGCCATAGGCACCACCCAAGAGAGGTCTTCTTAATTTGTGTGCCCATACTTTGACCCTTCTGCTGAAGAAAAAAGGAACAGGTTGTCTTTCAACTCTGAGAAAACAGAAAAGAAAGTGGATTAAGATTCTGGAGTTACTTGTATTTTATGGCTGCGTAAAATTAAAGCTGTAAAAAGTATTAGCCTAGAAGCTTCCACACTGTTCATGAATAGTGGTAGCCCTGGAACTGGAGCTATCCATTATTTGGGCTACTGTATGATTACTCTTTACTGATTTGCTTCATGAGTGTATACATATGCGCATTATTTTTGATGCCTTAAAAAATTGTTATGAAGACACACAGGATTAAAATGCTTTAGTTTGGTCCCTTTTGTTTTGTGTGACCTTAAATTAGTATAATACTTATAATGCCAGTTGCAATTGCAGAAAACTAATTTCTGTTCAAATATGTGAAATGTAGTATGTTAGTGTTTTCAACTCTTTTCACTTACAGTGCTGATTCATAGCCACTAACCAATACTTTAATACTAGCCATGCAGAGGTAAGGCTGTATTTACCTTACAGGGAATGCAGGGAAAAGTTGTCTCTCTTTGGTGATGCTATTAAGTGAATGAGAGGTGTTCTACTTCATTACTGTGGTGAACCTTATTTTTGTTTATTTGTTTATTGGCCTTGCCAGCATCTGAAGTCCTCTTTCCAAGTCTGTGGGTCCTTGTTGTCTATTTGTCTCCATGGGCGACTGCTGATTTTGAGTGCTTTCCTTCTGTGCAGGGCTGTGGGGCCCTTAGAGGCAGCCGTCTGTGTGTGGTTTGAGGCTGCAGTCCTGGTTGCTGGTGTCATCTTAGTTCCTGCTTGTTTTTGAAACGTAATTCTTCAGTATTCCTGTTAATTCTTGGGGCCACCCAGAAACTTTTCAGCAAATTCTTTTTCTGTGTAAATCAGCCAAAATTGTTTTCTTTTGCTAGCCATGAAGAAGCTTGACTGGTATCGCAGCTGTTTATAGTGTTAAAGTCAAGTGTCAGGTACTCAGAATTTGGCTCTCCTTTCTTTTCAGAGTGTGCTCTATTGAATGTCTTCCTGATTTTCCAGTGAAGTATTCTTCTGGCTCATAGGTCTGTGAGATGAGTTAGTTTGCATCAGGTATTTTATGATACTTGTTATAGAGGCTGGAAATACAGAAGTTAAAGGAGCAAAAACTTCAGTTTTCCTGGAGCTTACTTCTGAGGAGGGAGACAGATAAATAAAACAAATGCTGTGCTAGATGATAAATGTGGTGATGAAATAATTAAGCAAGGGATGAAAGAAAGATTGTGAATGATGAAAGGCCATTAGGCTGATCTGGGAGGATACAATCAGATCAATCTGGTGGCCTCAAGACAGAGCTGGGAGAGTGCTGGGCACTGCTCCTGTTTCTTCTTAAAATTTTTTTTCTAATTTTTAATTATTATGGATAGACAATAAGCTCTGATTTCTGCCAGGATGATTTGGAGGCCTAGGAAGGAACATGGTTTCACATAGTGGTGCTTAGCTTCCAGATTTCCTTTGACTCCTTAGATGCATTGGTCCAGGGCACCAGTGGGTCAGGTGGAAGCAGCATTTTAAAAGAGCAGTCAGCTGGAGGGACATGAGAGCAGCCCTGGGTTTAAACTGGGCAGGTATAGGTGTGAAGAGAATAAACATATACCTACTATAGAATGTAGTTTTAAAAGTACATTCAGATATATAAGAATTAACATTTTAAACACTTTACTATGAAAATGTAAGCACATGGTCTATTAAATCTGGACCATATGCTCGTTATCCTAATGTCTATTTTAGTTTGTCCCACCACATACAAAGAATGTGAGGACTGCCAGCTTTTAGAATAGTATGATCAGGGGAGCTGCTGTTGTGTTTCCTTATTTAACATACCAAAGAATCTAGACACCTGATACATTCAAATGTAGAAAAGTCCAGGAAGTGTGGAAAACTAGAAGCACATTGAAGATTTTGTATCTTATTATAAAAGGATTAATAGAATATTAGGCAGAAAAGCTGTGTATATGTATATATATATTTTTCATTAAAGTAATTGTATATAGGAAAGCATCCTACTTCCTCACCTCTGTGCTTTTCACTAAATGCCTTATGATGGAATATTTATTTTTGTCAATATGAATAATGAAGAAAAGGCTAAGTAGAAGCAATCTTAGTATCCTGTGGATTACATTATAGGAACACAAACAAAAAGAAAAGAAATGGCAGAACATTAAGCTTGAATGCCATTTGCTATAATTACCCGGTGTGAAATATAACTGGTAGCTGTCAGGCTTTGATTGAAACTTACTGAAGGTTGACACCAGCTGCACGCATTAATTGTCTCTGCAAGCAAATGCACATACCACAGTTACCATTTGGAAGCTCGCTCTTTTCTGTTTAATTTGTTGTAAAGATTTTAGGATTGGGTTTGGATGAATGCTGCTGTTAAGTTCAGATTTATCTTTTGCTTCATTTCCTGCAAATAAAAGTCCTTTTAGCTAAATCCTAAGTACCTGCATATAAGAAGTATTTCCACATTTTGTAAGAACTGAGCATTTGAGGGAGAGAAACTTATAAATATTACTTTAAAACAGTGTTTTGAAACACGTTCTAATAAAGGTTTATATTTTTTTGTACTGTTATTATTTGACTTGTTCTAGACAGATGAATTCTAATTTATATATTAGTACATTTTTTAAAAAAGCAGTTTGATCATAACAGAATATTCACTTTCTTTTTTATTCTTTTTAATTGGAAGGTACCAATCTCCAAATGAAATTTTTTTAGGAAAAATATTAGTTTTATAAAATAGAAGTATTTTAAAAAGCATCGAGACAAACTTATTATTTCCTATGTTAAAGTGATGAATACCAGTTTGGAATTTATTTGGATTGCATACAAGTATATTTTGGTGGATGAATAGCTACAGTGTTTGATTTGACAGATACCACATATGGCCTGGGCAAGCTACAGACTGTCAAGTATTGATTGATTCTTTGTTCATATTGATTACAATCTGAATTGAACAAAGATTCTAGGTAGACCCCAGGCAGAAGGTGTTTATTCCTTTTATGGCTCTACAGGGAGCATCTATTTTGAGTCTTGCAGGAACCAAAACAGTGTGACTATTGCTTAAATTCATCTAAATAGTTACACCAATAAATATTTCAGACTTGTGGGAATCTGAAGTAGACGTTTGTTGGTTTTTGGCTGCCCAGAATCTGACCCTCCTCCTGAAAGCACCTGTTTTCGTGAGGAAAACACAGGGCCTGTTCCCAGTAGGAAGGGGAATTAGGACACCCCAACCCCCAATCACCACCACCACCTTTGGATGTGAAACCTTGAGTTTCTGAAATCTGGGGCTCTTCCACAGGGCTTTCTAGTGGAGGCGAAGTGCAGTGGCCACAATAGAAGTATCTATGGAGATGCTCTCCCTGAACATTGCCAAGTGGGCTTTCTTGTTCCTGCCTGTTATCTTCCAGGGCTGTTGTTTGATTCTCTGTGAATCTTACAAAAATCTTTTTTCCTTATGGGAACCAGAGTCAATTTTAGTTGCTCACAACCTTCACAGGAACTTTAATTGCCTCAAGAAGCATATCCTTTTAAAATCTAAAGCGAGGCTTTATTTTAGTAAAAGTGTTGTTCTGGCTCAGTGGTAGAGTTTGATGCCATTAAAAACCCCATGGCTGGGAGACAACTCTTATCCTGGCCCTTTATGCCCAGCCAGGTGAATGCTCTGTTTCTTTTTGTAGTTAGATTTTGATGATAATGGTTTGTACAAATCTGAATAGCATGCTTGCTGAATTGTATTTAAAATGTTAGGAATATTTCTCATACCCAAGCGTTTAAAGTCATTGCTGATTGCTGCATGCTGTGTATCATGAAAGGGAATCCAAACTAAAACATTTCTTCAACAGAAGTGTTTCTGTTTTTGAGACATGATTTTACTATGTTGGCCCAGGCTGTTCTCAAACTCCTAGGCTCAAGCAATCCTCCCACCTCAGCCTCCTGAATAACTGGTTTTGGTTATAATTGGTTTTATTAAAACAAATAAATAAGTCCTACTTTTCCCTCTTGCAATTTTAAAATGATATGATTTAAGTTAAAGGACATACAATTACTAAACTTGGAGCATTACATTTTGAAATTCTTTAATGCTGAATAAAATGTACCTTAATATTTGAAATTATCTGTTTCCTACTGAAATTAGACTATTGCTGAGAAAATTATGTATTAAAAAGATAATAAACATTTTTTTCAATCTGACTATGAACTAATAAAAGGGAAAATTTGAGCATTTATATTTAGATCTGTCATTGCATAGCTCTTGTATTAGATCACTGTTTATCTTTTTATCTTAGATCTTCCAGATACATAAGTATTTCTGCAAATTCATCCATTTTTTATGAAATAGTTCGTGAAAAATGGTTTCTCAGATATATAGAAAACATTAGTTATCTGAATCTAATCACCTCAGTAGGATAAGCCTTGATAGAGTAGTCACACGTCTTGTTTTATATTCTTGTCTACTAAATGTATGGTTAGATGCTGTATTATGCATAATATACTTGAATATATTTAGAGATATCACAATGGAATATATATGGATTTACCTCAAAAGAAGACCTTGAAAATAGTTGCAATTGATATATTAACATAAAGCTAGAAGTGTTCATGTTTTTCTCAGTGTGTGTGTTCTTTGCATATTCATAGATAGGATTTGCAGAAATTTCCAATTCTGCACCTTCCCAGCATAGAAATGAGTTATATGGGAATAAGTTTATTCTAACCCAGAGTATGTTTTCCTTATAGAAATGTTGTCTCAGATGAGGTCACTAATAGGATAGGGATAAAGCCTTTTAATTTAACTCAAAGTTGTGTTTGTGTTTTTGTTTTTAAAACAAATCTCACTCTGTTCCCTGAGTAGAGTGCTATGGGATTATTATAACTCACAAACTCTTAAGCTCAAGAGATCCTTTTGCCTCAGTCTCCTGAGTAGCTGGGACTACAGTGCCTGCCTCAGTGCCCTGCTAGTTTTTCTGTTTTTAATAGAGACGGGGTCTTGCTCTTGCTCGGGCTGGTTTTAAACTCCTGATCTCAAGCAGTCCACCCACTTTGGTCTCCCAGAGTGCCAGGATCACAGGTGTGAGCCACTATGCCCAACCCTTAACTCAAAGTTTAGATGATATATTTTTTGCTTTCAAGTATAAAAGAAAAGTGTCTCTGTATAAACTTTTAATGGAAAATAGCAACTTGAATTTGGAATGTCATCATGACTATTGACTGTTGGTCCTTGAGAAGTGGTTGACTCCATGGATTTTTTTTTTTTTTTTAATTTTGATTTCAACTGGCTTTCATTCATCTTAGTTTGAGGTTTTTTCTCTCTCTTTCCTTTAGCAATTCTCTTGCCTTTAAGCCTCCCAAGTAGCTGGGACTATAGGCGCCTGCCATAATACCTGACTTTTTTTGGTAGAGACAGGGTCTCACTCTGGCCCACTCGGGCTCAGGATGGTCTCAAACCTCTGAGCTCAGGCAGTCCACCCGCCTCGGCCTCCCACAGTGCTAGGACTACAAGTTTGAGCCACCATGCCTGGCCAACTCCATGGAATTTTAGATGGGCTTCAATTTTCCTTTCTTGAGGGCATCCCCATAGTTATCTAGAGTTAGTGGTTGAAACCAGAGCAACTCATAGCTGAAGCTGGAAGTTAGGAGGAAGATCTGTGAGTCCAGGAGTAGGGGTTTTGGGCAGGAGTGCAGTATTTGTTTAGATGGAGGGGCTAGAATAGGAAAGCCACACCATTTTCTGTTTTCAAGAACCCATCTGCAAAGGGTGATAGTAGATATAGGTAAACAAAAGCATTCACAGGGAGGGGAAGGGAGAGTACGAGTGGGGAGACAAATGCCATCACCTTTCTACCTTTTCTATTTAGGGTGCCCAGGGCACCAGAGAAGACCTGACTCCTTTAAACCACTGACAGTGGGGTGAGTGCTCTTACCCCTTCAGTTGCAGCTACCACCGAGGGGAATGGCATGTCCTCACCGTGGTAACATCACATGTGCTTTCCACTCGCGGAGCACCCTGAAGGGCAAACTGATGATGCCCAAAGGAATCAGAAAATGTAGGCATCTGAAAATATAAAAATGAGAAACTTGAATAATTCACTGGACTATTATAGCCATTAAACACGAATAAGACACCATGAAAAGGAGTGAACGAACAGTCAGAGTGCAAGACAGGCCTCATCCCACATTGTCAAGGTTTGGAGTTAAGGACGCTGGACAGTTTACTATTGTGTGACAGGTTACTAATTGTGTGGCAGGTTGCTGAGGTCTCTGGGCTTTCCTTTCTCTGTAAAATGAAAGTGATGAGGATATCTATATTAGAAAGTTATTTTAAGGTTTATTGTATTTGTTACCTTTTAAAAGCTGCTTTGTATAGTAAAAACTGTAAAACACCATATACATGCCAGTTATCTCACGGGGTTTCATGTTTGTACCCAGGCACCTTTCCAGCATTGCTAGTTCTAAATTTTATTGATGCATCAGTGGGTTAAGCTGACACTTCCTCTTCTGCTCTCTAGACTGATAAGCAAGAGGCTGGATTATGACACTGAGATTTGGATTTGCTCCCAACTAGCTCTGCTTCTCAAACTTACCACCAAAGTAGAACAGTTTAAAACATGAACACAGAGTGTACTTTGTTCATAGTTTCTTTAAAGTTTCATTTTGTTTAATAATTTTACATAAA
Organism: Arctocebus calabarensis; assembly: GCA_963573935.1. Classification (NCBI taxonomy): domain Eukaryota; kingdom Metazoa; phylum Chordata; class Mammalia; order Primates; family Lorisidae; genus Arctocebus; species Arctocebus calabarensis. The sequence continues at coordinate 12,585 of CAUYON010186392.1, forward strand.
GTTTGCCATTTGGCCTATGTAATATACGTTTCTATTATACTATGTATACCTTTTAATTTACTTATGGTTAAGATACTACAAGCCGGATGGGGCCTTGCCTGTGGGCAGAATAGAGTTGCCCAAGCCTGTGGTTTCACTCATCTTAAGGGGCGCACACACCCAACTCTTGAACTCTTTTTACTCTAGAAGACCTGGTGACCCCTTCTGAGAAATTGTTCAGTGAAGTTTTGTGTAACAGACATTGCAAGGAATTCTTGACCTGATTACAAAATCAAATTATATGAAACACTCATTTTTACAAGCTGGTTTCTAGATAGCGTGTGATCGTTATCCATAGAAGCCAGTCAGAGAGGGCTTTTCTCAGGGTTTATTATTGTAGAGGCCACAAATTAACAGATTTTATTTGCTTTAAATATTCTTGATGGTTAGCCATTCATATATGACATTTCATTATGGTTTCCTCTCTACTTTCCTTTTATAACTTTAAATATCATTAAGGCTTCTGGGTCAAGAAGGCAGACTGGGCACTAAGTGTTGTCAATTGCCTCCTGCCCACCTGAAAGCTTCACCAGGATGAAAGCATAGACTGAAGGGGGGGGGTACGGATGTATAACATAAACCAATAAAGACCAAGGAAGGGGGAATGGAGGCTTTGACAGGTAGGATGTAATGCTGTTTTGGAACGTCAGATTGGTTTTACAGATAAGGCAAGTTGGAAGGCTGTCTTGACAAGACCGCATGGGGGCTTCCAGTCAGTGCAAGCTGGTCTCTTTTGGAGCACTGTCCGGGGGAGGGGCTCAGAGTCAGCAGTAGTTTTAGAGAGCACAATTTAGAAGAGAGGTTTCCGAAACGGTATAACTGAAGAACTGTTTATTAAATGGTGGTAGGCTCAGTGTCCTCTCCTCACTTCTCCCAGTGTGTATGCGCACACTCCCGAAATGCAGGCAGCTGGCGTGTATTCTCAGGCAAAACAGACAAAAACTAGGACTTCTGATGTGAATTTTAATGCTGAAGAATAAAATCTTCCCCAATTTGTGAGTCCACTGATCAACACCCAGGCTTTGTTCTGTTCACGTCAAGTCGAGTCTGCCTATTCTGGGCAAACAGAGTTCAGAATTCCCACTCAAGAGACAGGCCTTCCCCTGGAATACACGAGCTCACACGGGAGCAGGGGCGAACACCTTCCACTCTCCTGTGTTACTGTCTTAAATGAACACTAGTCAGGTCACTGAACACGTAAGGATTGACAGCATGAAAGAGAAACAGCTGAAAAGGAAGGAGCGCTAATGCATAAACAATATTACAAGAAAGAGCTATTAGGTTTATTTCAAAAGACTGCTAAAGTGAAAAATTTAAGTAGAAATAAAATGAAATTGAAGTAGTCTTCTAAAAATATAGAGCAAAGACCAAAACAGTGCAAGAGATTCAACATTTGACTTAGAGAAGTTAGAAAAAATTGAGGAAAGGAAATTGTCAAAACAGAGAGGGAAAATAATTCCCAGAGATGGAAAAGATATACATCTTTATATTAAAAGGACCTGCTTAAAGCCAGAACAATTAGTGAAGAAGAGTCACTGTGGGTATTTATGCTCCAAGGATTAAGAGACGACAGAAGAGAGAAAGAAAAACAAGATGCCTGTTTAAAAAGAAATATCAAACTGGCGTCAGATGCTTCATTAGCAACACTAGATGCCCAAGTACTTCTTTAATCTGGTATTTTGTACCTGACATATAAAGGAATAAAAATGTTTTTGTATTTACAAGGCCAAGAAGACTTAGCCTCTTATATACCCTTAGTAAGAAGATAGATGAGCTTGTACACCAGTAAAACAAAGGAATAACCAAGAAAGAGAGTCTAGGCCTTCAGGAAATAGAGAATCACCCTAACTGGACAGTGAAAGTAAATCTTTCAGGAATAACGATTGTAAAATAGATCCAGATAACAGCCATTCAAAGTGGCACCAGGAGTACAAAGACTGTTGAAGCAAAGTAAGAACTGATAACTTGGGGATCACCTGTGTCTCTCCACAACTCTGTGCCCCCAGAAAGAAAGCAGTTTGTAACCCCAAGAAAACCTCCAGTGGTGTGTCAAGTTTGTGGGGGAAGGCCATGCTTTTAGGCAAACAGCAAGAAAAGTGGGATCCATTTATCTTAAAAGAATTTTTTAATTTTTTGGAGTTGTCAAGACACATTAGATTTATAAAGAATGAAATGGAATTTTAGCACACCTTCAGCCCAGCATTATTTATATATATTAATGTAGATGTTAATTATTGATTTTCATCTTGTAGAACTGGTCTGTGATGAGTAAGTCTTGCAGAGATGACTGGTTATATTCTCTACGCTGTTAAAGGAACAGGTAGCTGACCAAGGTGGGTTGTGGAAGCTCAAGGGAAAAAGAGTGTTGTGACTTCAGTAACAGCAAGGAATTGACATATGCGGTTGACTTAGTGAGACAGGAAATTTAATTGGTATATTCTATATACTTGTAACCAGTATAAGAGCTGAAAGTGGGAGGGGCAGTCAACTATAGGTGTAGAAGTGCTAAGGTATAATTTTCTAATTTAGGAGAATCGATAGAAATATATAGTTATTAAATTCATAAACCTCTAATTTAGGAGAATCAATAGACATATATAGTTATTAAATCCAAACCTAGATATACATTTTTTCTCTTTTTTTTTTAGAAATATAGAGATAAATACCAGAAGAATGAAAAACAAGAATACTCAGTTTGCTGGCCCTTGATGGAGTAGTTAACATGCAGTCTGGAACTAGACCACCTACATATAGATCTCAGCTCCCCTATTAATTATGGGACTTAGTTTTCTAATCTTTAGAATGAAGAAAACAAGTGCCAGTGCCATGGAGTTTTGTGAGGATTAAATAGAGTGGAGTATGCAGAGCCCTCAGAGCAATACCTGACACCACCAACTGCTAAGTTTGAGCTGTGATTGAAATGGGGCACAGGTGACTGTTAACGTTTACTCTCATATGCTGACGCAACCTAGTGAGTGTTCAGCCATGGTCACGTTCTGCGGAAATAAGGCTGCTGCATACCTGTGTTTGGGGCGGAGGGAAGACCCTGATAGTTGGGCCAGATCTTTGCTGCCTCTTGTAAATAATCCTGCCCTTATTAGGTAACCTCTTCATAATTAGGAATATGATACTGTATTAAAATATTTATATTAGAAAATAGATTCAACTCAAAATTATCACAGGTTACACCAAATTTTACAGAAAAATAGCTAATGTAAATTTATGGTTAGGAAGTAATGAATATACAAACCACCTTTCAAAAATGTTAGATAACTCTAATTTATCTTGATGGCATTTTGCAGAAATAATATTTAGAGAACTAAGCAGTTTGTTGAACAGTATGAACTAAGTAGAATATAAACATGAGATGCTTTTATTTTTCTGCAGTTATTACCTTAACTGAGCCTGTTAAACTGTCTCTTTTTAATTCATTCATGTGTTGTTGACAGACTCAATAACTTTCTAGTCACTTTTGGTAGTTCAAGAGAGAAAAATATCCCCTTGGTTTAGCTCCATTAAAAACTGTGATGTTATGTTCAATTCAGAAGTGTACCCTTATTCTAGTTTCAGCCATGTTAGAGTCACAGAAACCGTTTTTTCCCATCTTAAGTCACTAGGAAATTGGGCAAATATTTGAAATAGCTATTTTCAGACATTGAATTACAGGTCTGTAATCCTAAGAGAAAAAGGAGAAAAGAATCCAGCAAGGGAAGTACTGAAATCACTGTCACTTTCCACCTAAAGGCATTTTCCCAGATGACAGTGAAGAAAGAGGAGCCTTCACAGTCCATAGAAGTATCTCTGAGGTGGCTGAAGTGGATCAAATATGTTGGATACCGCAAAGGAGAGGAAGTAGCTAGACAGGGCAGCGTTCCAGAAATTTGCATTGAATTTGTTGTTGAGTGCAAAGCTGTACTTTCGTGTGGTAAAACACAATAAGGCCAGGCAAAAAAGGACCTTAAGCAGAATAGTTTCCAGGGTTCACATAGACAGGAACTGGAAAACATTCCAAAGAGACTAAAAAGGCTTTTATAGGACTCACTGTGAATTGAGTAGAAATCCAGGATTATGCATTAGTAGGCCCAGACAGTCCTTAAAGAGTTCTCTAGACTTATCTTAGCAAAGCTTAAAAACAAGCCTCAAAAGGATCCACCTGCTTAGTAAATTTAGAACTGCTTGTGGTACAGCATCCAATATGCTTTGAAGGAATGCAGTGTAATCTTAGCACACAACTAAACCGCATTATATCTAGTAATTAGTAAAAAATTAGTAGACACTGTGAAGCAAGAACATATGAACCAGGAGAAAAAGCAGTCACTAGAAACAGATACAACAGAAGTGATGGAATTTGTAATATAGAAAAGGACCTCAAAACTGCTGTGGATTTCAAAGAAGATTTAAAAGAAAATATGAACTTAATGAAGAGAAGGAAGAAAAGATTTAAAGGAAAAAAATGAACCTAAGGAGAGGAATGGAAAACTTAAAATAAAACTGTGTGGACTGGACAGGGCTAAAATTTGCAGTCTCATAAGTAAATAATTTGCTGGGTAGAATTAACAGCAGGCTAGATACTGTAGAAGAAAAGTTAAGTGAACTTGAAGATACAGAAATAGAAACCATCAAAATCAGAGCACACAAAAAGACTTAAAAAGGATAACTAACTGAGAGACTCAGTGACCTAAGGTGGGATGGGCTGTATTAAATGGTCTAACATTTGTAGTTAAAGTCCCAACAATAACAATGGATGTGGGTGAGGATAGAAAGAATATTTGCTATATTTAGTGAAAACCCCAAATTAGTGAAAACTAATTCAGTTTTAATAACTTAAGACATCTATTGTACATGATGAATTAACATCTATCCTATGAAGATGTATGTGCTGTCATTGGGAGATTTAAAAATATTCTTTCATATAATTTCCTAGTAGCTGTATTCTCTCACAGAACCCTAGGTGAGAAAGGCTAATGTAGAACAGCCACTAAAAATTTAAAGAAATATACCTAATAAACCAGGACTGAAGATAGAATGGAATATAAAAATGCTCAATCAAAGGAAGGCAAAGGTCAGATGATAAAAATGGGGAAAAAGTAGCAAGCTGGTAAGTTAAAACCCAACCATATTGATAGTTATATTGCATGTAAATTTCCTATACAGCAAAATTAAAGAAGAGATTGTCAGATTGATTAAACAAGTAATACTCAATTATATACTGTTTATAAAAAACAGACTTTATTATACAAAGGTACAATATAGTTTAAAACTGAAAGGATGGAAGAAAAAGTGACACACTAATAATAGAAAAGAAAGGTGGACTTAACTATGTTAGTGCCAGACTAACTAGGCTTGAGGACAAGGAGCAAACTGTGATAAAGAGACATTTCATGGTAATAGAGTAAATTCATCAAGAAAATTTTCAACACTGAAATGAATAAACCCACTGTTTTGGTTGGCCCGACATTTTTCAGAGAATTCCACACAGCAACAACAGAATTCACATTCTTTTCGAGTTGCACATGGAATATTCATCACAGTAGAATAATGGGCTGTAAATTAAATTTCAAGTTTCAAAAAGTTGAAATAATACAAAATATATTCTCTGACCTCAATAGAATTACAGGTAAATAACAGAAAAGTGTACGGGCCCTCTCCCCTCCAATAAAGTTGGAAATTAAAATAATGCCTTTCTAAGTAGGCTGTGGATCAAAGAAGGAATCACAAATTAGAGAATATTTTGAATTTAGCAAAAATAAAAACATTAAAGGTTGTGAGATATAGCTAGAGGAGGGCTTGAAGGGAAATCATAGCTTTAAAAACTTAGGTTGGGTGTGGTGGCTCATACCTGTAATCCTAATTTCTGGCAGGCTGAAGTGGGTGGATTGCTTGAGCTCACGAGTTTGAGGCTAGCCTGAGCCAGAGCAAGACTTTGTCTCTTAAAAAATAAAAAAAAATAGCCGAGTGTCATGGCACACCAGGATCACTTGAGCCCAAGAGTTTGAGGTTTCTGTGAGCTATGATGCCACGGCACTCTAGCGAGGGTGACAAAGTGAGACTCTGTCTCAAAATAAAATAAAAATTTACATTAGAAAAAAAGAAAGGCCTAGAATCAACAATCTAAACCTGTATCTTAAGAGCAGAAACTAGTGAATTAGGTTTTGCACAAACCATACAGAAAAATTAGAACCAAAGCTGATTCTTGGAAAATGTCCAAACAAAAAGCACTGCTAGTCAACCAGATCAAGGAAACAAAAGACAGAGATGGAGGGAGAAGATGAGCCAGACGAGAGGGATTACCAGTATCAAGATTGAAAAGTTATTACAAACTCTATACACATTGAAAGAACAAGAGAATATTATGAGCATATTTACCAACTTGCAAGATATGTATAATTACCAAAACATGACACAAGAAGAAATTAGAAATGTGAATACCGAAGTACTTTTTTAAGAAACTGAATTTGTGATTAAAAATTTTCCCATAAGGAAAATCTGGACCCAGATGGCGTCATTGGTAAATTCTATCAGCTATTTGTGGAAGAAATATTGCCAGTCCTACTCAAGCTCATTCAGGAAATAGAGAAAGGGAGTATACTTCCAGGCTCATATTTTGAACCTAGCATTACCTTCCTACCAGATGCAAACAAAAATATTATAAGGAAAAATATATATAAACAAATACCCCTCATAAAAGTAGATATAAGGTCCTAACGAAACTTTAGCATATCAAATCCAATGATACATGAACAGGTAATCTATCATAACTAAGTGTGATTTATCTCATTTATGAACCAATTAATGTAATCCACCATATTAAAAAATGCATGGCAATCTGAATATTTGCAGAAAAAACCATTTGGCAGAATTCAGTATTGATTCATGATAGGAAAAAAACTAGAAACAGAAGGATACTTCCTCAACTTGAAAAAGAGTCTTTATAAGATACTTGTAGATATCATATTTAATGATGAAAAGCCAAACACTTTCCTGCTAAGAATGAAAACAGAACAAGATTGCCCATTTGCCACTCCTACTCAGCATTGTCCTGTGGGTTCAAGTCTGTGGAGTTAAACAAGAAAAAGAAATTTTAAAAAATATGAATTGGAAAGAAGTGTCAAAACACTGTATTCACCAATGTCATGATTGTGTTTAGAAAAATATTTTAGGGAGTATACCAAAAACACCTTTCCAACTAGTAAGTGAATTGAGCAGAGTCGTGGGTACAAGATCAAAATACATGATGAAGAATTGTATTTCTAGTGCGGTGCCTGTGGCTCATTGGGCAGGGTGCCGGCCCCATATACCAAGGGTGACAGTTTCGAACTTGGCTCCTGCCAAACTGCAACAACAAAAAATAGGCAGGTGTTGTGGCGGGCTTCTGTAGTCCCAGCTACTCCAGAGGCTGAGGCAAGAGAATCGCCTAAGCCCAGGAGTTGGAGGTTGCTGTGAGTTGTGCTGCCATAGCACTTTACCGAGGTTGGCACAGTAGACTCTGTCTGAAAAAGAAAAAAGTTGTATTTCTATATATTACCAAGGAAAACTGCAAAATTGAATTTTAAAATATCGCCATTTGCAATAGCATTGAAAACCTTGAAATATGTAAAATAAACTCAGCAAAATATGTGCAAGATTTGTACTCTCAAAACTGAAAGATGGCTAACAGAAATGAAAGAGGACTTAAGTGATTGGGGAGAGACATAACATGTTCATGGATCAGAAGATGCAATATTGTGAAGATGTCATTTCTTTTAGACTTGATCTAGAGATTCAGTGCAATACTAGTTAAAAATTCTAGTAACCTTTTTTTTGTTGTTTTTTTCTTTGAGACAGTCTTTTGTTACCCTTAGTAGAGTGCCCTGGCATCATAAGTCATAGCATCCTCAAATTCTTGCCTCAGCCTCCCAACTAGCTGGTACTACAGGCTCCTGCCACAACACCTGGCTAGTCGTTTGTTTTGTTTTGTTTTGTTTTTTTAAGAGAGAGATGATGGGGTCTTGCTCTTGCTCTATCTGGTCTCAACCCCCTGAACTCAAGCAATCCATCCACCTTGGCTTCCCAGACTGCTAGGATTGATTATATGCTCGAGCCACCTTGCCCAGCTTCTAAGTAACCTTTTTGTGTTATATGACGAGGTGATTCTAAAACTTTGGTGGAAATTCACATGAACAAAGTTGGTTGAATTACACTGCCTGGTTTCAATACTTACTGTAAAGGCACAGAAATCAAGACAGCATGATGCTGGTGTGAGAACTCACATATGGGGCTATGGAGCAGAACTGAAATCTCAGAAATAGACCGGAGACATTTGTGGTCAGGGATCCATCGGTGGAGAGGACCCAGGATCTGTTTTTACCACCCTATCCTTTACACTTGAGGGGATGTCAGTCTTGCCCTGGGACCTACCCTGCCTTCTTTCAGATCCTAGCTCCTCTGTGCTGGGCTAGGAGGAGGCTTGATGGAGGAGTTCCTCTCTTGGCTGTTGCTGCTACTCCTAGGGTGGCACCTGTTTGTCGATGGCTGTCCCTGGCTTCTCTGAGGTCAGAGGTCTGACTGTGGCTTTGTTTGGCTCCCACTCCAGGCCTCAGTGGTGAAGACTGCTAGCCATTCCCAAAGTGTGGGTCTTCCCTGGCACTGGGTTACAAATGAGAAAGGTTCAGTAGGTTTATTCTTAACTTGAATTTGTTATATAAGTTGGAACAGGTACATTTGCCTATTACCTGTAATAGCCCCTGTTTGTAAGTGCAATTCCTACATCAGTCAGATGTTTGCAACATCTGACTTACTGTAATAGCCTCTGTCATAAATGTGAATTGAATGTAAGTCAGGAATTGCCTGTAACAGTGTTGCTAAGTTCTACCTGGCACAGATCCAGTTAGCTCAGCAACCCTGTTATTCTCCCACATAGCTTAGAGGTGGCCCTGTGACACAGTTTCTGCTGGCTGCAGTGGGAATGGGGAACATTTCCTGTCAACTCCACAGATGAGGGCAACGCCCAGCTGGGGAGTGGGTGGTCAAACAACAAGGAGAATTCGGGAATGCCTACAAGTTTGGGATTTTTTTTTTTTTTTTTTTTGTAGGAACAGAGTCTCATTTTATCGCCCTCGGTAGAGTGCTCTGGTGTCACACAGCTCACAGCAATCTTCAACTCCTGGGCTTAGGCGATTCTCTTGCCTCACAAGTTTGGTATTTTTTTAAAAGGAGAAATAAGCTTTAGTCTTTTTAAAGCCTGATATTTCATCAGCTGAATAATCATAACGCATGTGTCTTTGCCTAATAGGCTGTCTCCTTGTGAAGGGGTCCAGGCACATTCCCTGGTGTTGGTAAGAGACTTTCCTGTCCTTACCACACCAGAGAGCAGGGGTGCAGGTTGCCACCAGCGGTCCCTTCCCAACCCCCGCCCCACTTTTTTTTCTTTTCCCTGCTTAGGAGGACAAGGGGGCTCTGCAGCAAGTTGGCAGTGTGACAGCTGTGACAGCCGTGCTCATGTGCCTTCTTGCAGGCACCCCAGTCTCCTCAGCCTCTTCCCTTGAACCTGCCCCCTCCCCACCTGCTGGGTAAGGTGAGAAGGGGACAAGAAAAGGACTGCTCTCTACAATGAATTTCCCACCCTCTCTCTTTTCCAGCCTGGAATGCGCAGAGTGGAAGTAGGTGGCCTGCTGATGGTTGAGGCAGCAAAACCATTGCAGCTGGAGGGGGCTGGGCTCAGACCTCCTCTTTGCTGTCAGGTTGAATCTCTGTCTTTAGGTTGGGCCAGCTGTGCAGTCCCACTTGTCATGTTACTTCAAGAAGCAGAGTTTCAGAATAATCTTGGGTCATAGATTTATTAACAGTGTTATTTTAGGACAAAATTCATGCAGGATTATTTTATGCCACTAAATAAACCATAAGCTTAATTGCTGCAGGCTGGGTAGAAGTCTATTTGTTTTATAGTTTAAGCCTCACTGAACTGATTTATTTAATAGAGAAGCGAAAAGCAATTTCAGATACTTTCATTTATTAGAAATGATCAATCTTTGTTGTTTGTAAGCTGACTGAAATGTTTGTGTGACATTATTTAAATTTGATTTTATTCAGTTCTTATAAAATGGAAGATAAAATGCCAGAACTTAGTGCTTATCCTTTAATTATCTATCCACTAGTTTTAAAATAGAGCTGCATAACTTATGGGGCTTCACTTTGTGAACAATGACATTGTTTTTGAAAATGAAAAAGGCAGTTCTCAAGTTAATTCACATTACCCTTTTGGTTTTAAATAATAAAAGTCATTTCTAAATAATAACTTTGTTGTGTACCAAGTTAGCATCTGATAGTTTAAAATAAAAATTTTATTTTATGACTGTTATATTGTAAGGAAGCATCATAAATTGCTTTTATATAGAAAACATGTACATGCATAGGTGTGTTTCATCATTAAAAATAGTTCATTAAGATAGTGTGGAAATGTCCTTTCTAACGGTTTTCTCTAGATCTATTTCAGACCTACGCATTTGTTAACTATATTTATCTCATCTTAATCAGCCTTTGCTGTGAGGTTTGGTTCTTTTATTAATATTACGAGCAGCTGTGTAAAGCCTTTTTCTCTTAAAAACTACATTCTTTTGTAGTGCTGCCATCACTCACATGTTACACATTTGGGCAGCAAATAAGCAAAGCAAATCAAAAGCAAATGAACAGTAGAACTAGATGAAATGCTTGATGTCACCACATTTCACTATACTGTCACAGAAAAACTCCTTTTTAGGACTATTTAAAATGAATGTGTTCAATTTTTTTAAATTATATCAAAAGATACAGTCAGTTATATAGATTATCACTTTTAGGTTATATTGAACATGAAACTTCTTTCTTTTTTTTTGAGACAGAGCCTCAAGCTGTCACCCTGGATAGAGTGCTGTGGCATCACAGCTCACAGCAACCTCCAATTCCTGGGCTCAAGCGAGTCTCCTGTCTCCACCTCCCAAGTAGCTGGGACTCCAGGCGCCCGCCACAATGCCCGGCCGTTTTTTGGTTGCAGCCGTCTGGTTGTTTGGGGGAG
>CAUYON010186393.1:0-21784 GCA_963573935.1 Arctocebus calabarensis
CAGGATCAAATGGGAGGTCTAGCTTGAGTTCTTTGAGAGTTCTCCATACTTCCTTCCAAAAAGGTTGTATCAGTTTGCACAGACAGACATTTCTTGTCAAGTGTCATTGTTGAACTGTTTTCTCAGTCACCCTGATGCCCAGGTGTGTACTATTTGTGGAATCACATCTGGCTGAGTCTTACAGGATCACACCTGAGTTTTTGTGTGTGCATGGAACCTGTAATTTCTCCACTGCCTGCCACATTTTGACAGAGGTGGATCAGCAGACAGCCTGAGACTGAGCTCTCTGGCAGGGCTTACCATGCACACACTTGTCCCTGTGAGTGGTGGGAGGTGAGTCTCATCTTTTCAAGCCTGCTGTGGAAGAGGCAACATGGCCGTTCTGTTAAAGAAAAACTGACAACAGTTTGTTGGGCACACAGGATGACAAGGAGAAGGAGAAGGATTGAGCTGCAGACCAGCCCAAATATGTTTCCAAGAGCAGGTTATGTACATTTCACAAAGGTTTGGACAATAAGACTCATGGATGGAATCTGCTCCCAGAAGTAGTCAAGGCCAAGGGGTGCAGCCATACCCAACCAACAGACCCAGTGTCCTGGAAAATGCATGGCATCTACAGTCATTCTGGTGGGATCCCCGTAGCTGGATTTTCCCAATGCTACTGGGAAGCACCCTTTGCCTTATCCAGGGACTCAGCATGTCTGTTCTTGCATGTCCTGGTCACCAAGACACACCAGGAGGCTTGCTTTCTGGCTCAGTCTCCTGGTCTCACTATCAGGCCAGACCTTTTCTGGGCTACACAGTAGCCCTAACTCCACCATTACTTCTAACGCAGGAAATAATGTCTTTAAGAAGGAAGCTCAATGGCTTAAAAATATCCATTGTGCTTGAATGTTAGGGAAAATTTGACAGGATAATTTTGGTATGGATCAATACAATGTGTACTGAGATCCCTTCCTATCCCAATCATCTAATCAAAGTCTGTGGGCAGGGGTGGGGAGTTGAGGCTGCAGCTGGGCTGGCCAGTTGCTCACGTGCTCCATATCGTGTGGTGGTGTCACTTCTTAGTTCTACCTTTTACTAGCTAATGGCTTGAGGACCAAGGTGCTCCACGTTCCTGAACTTCAACTTCTCATCTGTAAAGCGGGGCTAATAGCAGTGCCAGGCTCATGGGATGACTGACAAAAAGACAAGGTCCTTGGCATGGGCATGAGGCTCAACATATAGAAAGGCTATTTCTTTCTGTTTTCAATTCTTGCACTCATTCTGTGAGGGAGGTGAATTACCATGTCTGTTTTGTGGGGGAGGAAACTGAGCCTCAGAAAGGGAAAGGAATGAGAGCCCAGGTCTGTAGGCCTCTAGACTTTGAAACATCCAAGCATGCCCTATAGTGCTCCATCATGCAATTATTATTATATTTTGAAATGAACAGAAAATGAGTCTTTAGTGTGATGCAATATAAATAAAAACGAATGTGCCTTTGGGCCACATGTACCCACAATTTTCAGTGACCCCTTTGTATTATATTTCTAAACACAGGCACTCATTCAGAATCCTTGATCAGGAAGGGAGAGGACTTTAGCATCAGCCTGGAGCTCCTGCTGTGGGCCCATGCACTGGGGCTTGAACCCAGGCTGCTGGCCTGGACATATTTTTCCTTGAGGTGATTTTATTTCTAGATCTTACTGCGTGCACCTGCCTCTGGGCCTGGAAGAGTCACTCTGGCCCACCCTGACAGGTCTGTCTAACTTAGAATATTAGTGTATTTTGCCATGAATGATGCATTCCTGTATGTTATGTGCACCTGCATTCTGGGCGCAAACTTTTAGGAAAAAATTTTTTATGTCCTTTAGCATATTTAACAACTGTTAACTTAAAGCTTGAAGTATATGAAAACCATTTTGACATTTTCAAAGAGATTTTCCAATCATTTTTGTAAAAATATCAGCTGGATTTCTATTTCCCAACTAAAGTATATGAAGAGAAATACATTGCTCTTTGTTGGCCAAAAATGCTTTCCTTGTAAATTTGTTGTTAAGTTCAACAAAACCGATTACCTTATTCCAGGGTATTATTTTGCATATGGATATTGTTACTGCTTTCTAGAGTTACACTTTCAATGCATAAACATACATAAAAGAATTAAAAACATTTATATAGCTACAGAATTAGTACTACCCATGTATAATGTGCATTCTGTTTTCCCTCAAAAATTTGGGCAAAAAAGTTTGCATTGAACATGGCAAAACACGGTAGGTTGCAAGGGTTGTAGTTTGGGTGCTGTGTCTTTCAGAGGCCTCTGCAAGACTCTGACGACTCCAAGGGAAGCGATTATATTAATAGATTCATAATCCTGAGGCAGTTGTGGTCTTTCTGCTCTATTTTTGCCTGAGATGGGCACTCAAGTGATCCTTTAAAGGTCAAAGAAGTCAGTGTTCTCTATTCTTTATTAAAAAAAAAAAAATGGTACTCTAAGTGTCTATGAACTTGAAATGAAATGAATGCAAATTACAGCTCCTGACTGGTGATCTTTGATCCAGGAGTCTTGAAACTGTTTGGCTTCTTCACTCAGCATCTGTAATTTGCTTCCCTAAATGAGGAAAATGTACACACGTGCTCCTCTGTGTGCAAGGGTGGTGAGCCTGAGGTCAGGGCCGGGAGAGCAAAAAGGAGGACCAACAGAGGGAGGAGCCGACAGAGGGGAGGAGCTGACAGAGGGGAGGAGCCGACAGAGGGGAGTAGCCGACAGAGGGGAGGAGCAGACAGAGGAATGCAGCCATCACATTGCCTTGTGGGGCTTTTCCAATGAAGACAAAGCAACGATTATTTTATTTTCCTCCCGTGAAGTCCCAGCATACCAGAGAATGCAAACTCAAATGCTTTCATCAGCATAGTTCACATCTAAGCCCTCACTGGCCTCCAAGAAGCAGAAGCTCAGTTTTACAGTGAGCTCCCTTCCTTGAGGTTCTGTGGCTGTTTCTGTCTAATTACACATGTAATTCCATTTCCCAGCCTTGATTAAAAGTCATTCCCCCCCGCCCCCCAGAAACGAAGGCTGCAAGTGCTTCTGCTGCCCCACAGAGGGCATTGAGGTGGCTCGTGTGTGGATGAAAGGCCGTCTGGAGTTGGCTCATCCAAGATTACCCCCCCAGAATAATCCCTGGCAATCATTGCTGTACTCTAATTAACCCGGAGCTCCTTTGATTTCTTCAATACTTAATGTTTACTTCAAAAAAATTTGAAAGAAAAGAGAGGGCAGGGTTAAGAACTCTGTTTAGGCTGGGTAATGTAGCGGCATTCCCCCTCAAAGTTCTAATTAAGCATGAAATTGTACACACCACACAGTTAGCAACAAGTCCCTTAACGTCCCCGTTCACTGCGAGTAATTGCATCATTTCTCAGGGCTGCTGTTACGTCCCAGGAAAAAGCCAACTCTATTAATCACCTAAAGCAGAATAAGTGATTTTCAGCTTATGTTTTAATAATGTGCACCCGACTTGGGTTGGTGTGAGTGGGGTTTGCTGTGCCCCACATTCCCGGATTATTGTTCGCTTTGCCAGACTCCCTTCTCCCCCCAGGGCGCAGGTAGCAGCAGGAGGCTGAGTCATTTAGACCAGTGTGTTTCCTGCTGGGGAGCTGTCTTTGACCGTGAACTCAGGTTTGGTATTTTCAATCATTGAGGGAGAGGCTTCAGTGAGCTTAAGGAAGATTAATTGGTTTTGATTATGAACAGCTAATTAGTTCCAAGGCAATCGTCTGTTCTGCCACTCAGAGAACATGGTACCGAGCCGTGGAGAAGTTCTGCAGCCTCTGGTATGGCCACAGATCTGCCTGGCTTGAGGGACGTGCTGGGGGAGAGGATGTGTCTTTCTGCTTCCAGGCAGGACTGGGTGCTATCCCTCGTGACCGCTGGCTAACCATGCGACCTCAAGAAGCATTTGACCCCTCTGAGTTTCTGTGTCTTTTCTTGTCGTGTCTTTTTTGCAGTTTTTGGCTGGGGCTGTGTTTGAATCTGCCACTTCCAGCATTTAGGGCCAGAGCCCTTCTCCTTTGAGCTACAGGCACTGCCCTTCTTGTCTTTTCTTGTGAAATGGGCTTAACAATGTGTAGCATTATTGCAGGGATTAAAAGCACTTACAGATGTAAAAAGATTGCATGTAAGTGGTGAATAATTATGAGATTTTTGGGGATAATTGTCCGAAGACGAGCAAATGGCATTTCTTTCCTTGATAGTTTTATTTGTCAAGATAATAACCCCTTCTTCCTCTGCCGGGATGGGGAGATCAACCCCAATGATCAAACTGAGTTCAGGGTTTAACTATCATATAGAATCTTTATCAAATCAATTCCTTGGGGGGAATAAACTTTGAGAAGAGAATGAAGAGAGCTAATCTTAACTGCCTACCTGTTGTGGTCATGCTAGCTGTAACCCAGAATTTGGCTATAGGCCACTGTGTATCTTCAGATGCAGGTGAAATCACCCTAAAACCCCCTCAAGTCCATGGCCAGTGCATCCTCATCCAGAACTATTGGTGGGGTTTATAATCCACTGGCTTCCTTTCTTTCTAAGCTGCAGTAACAGCATGTGTGTGCAGCCTCTGTCCTGTACCGTGCCTTAACCCCAACAGGAACCTTAGCCCGCTTCTGGTTCCAACCATAACAACAGCAAAGAACCAAGGAACAATCATCACCATCACAATTGGCCACCAGATTGGTAAACCTTCCTCAAGATTTGCAGAGTGGCTCCCCTTCCTTCTGCCATCTTGCTCTCTCTTCTCGCTCTCCTTCCATCTCTGCTTCTTATCTTTTCCCTTCCAGATGGTGTCAGGAGACCCACATGCTTCTGCTCTGTTAGATCAGCTGCACTCCAATTTCCTGTAGCACTGGGGCTGGTCAACACTCAGGACTGATGCGGCTCCTCTGTTGTTCTAATTGTCTAGAGAAGTAGACGATTTTCTTTCTAAGAGAAATCTCAGTTTTAAGTGTTAAAATAGCCTCCCCACCTCGTGGCTGTCCTGGTCTGTGCACTGTGTGTTCATTTCACTCTACAGCACTGCTAGAGCGTATGTGGACTTGGTAACCAGGACTCCAGACCTCTGACCCTCAAGTTCCAGTAGTGGTTGCCAGTGAAGGCCCAGGAATCAGAATCAGGGTGCAAATCCCAATTTTGACATTTATAGTGGTATATCTCTGGGCAAGTGACTTAACCTCCTATGCCTCATTTTTCTCATGTGAAAAATGGAGAGAATGAGAGGATCTACCATGTTGGGGTGTTGTGTGGACAGGGTGTCCATACAGCTTGTGTACGATCTATGGACGCCCTGTGTAGTACAAACAAGAACAGTATCTGGCACGTGACAGGCGCTCAGTACATTGTTCTACTAGATTGTACACTCAATTGGAGTGAGGCTTTGTATCTGAGGAACAGATATGTAATACATTTGCATATGTCTGCCCGACAGTGACACAGTGCCTGACCCAAGATGATGCTCTTGCCCTAGAGCAAGGCTCCTTGCTGCTCGGTGGTCCAAACACAATATACTTTTGGACTGTATGAGCTAAACTTGTTAAAATGAGCTGCCAACTTTTGTCCAGGAATGAAGAGTTTTGGCTTCCCTTTAGTAGTTGTTTCCATGAGCCTTACTCCGCCCCCAGTTCTGGACATCACTGTTATTACTCTCTTCCCCTGCCCCATGCCATTCTCACATGCCCCAACGAGTTGGGGTTCTCTGGGGACCATGTAAGAGCACCTTTGTGATACAGTTAGATGGTTTTCCTCCTTTGAATAAAGTAGCCTAGGAGGGGGAGGTCTCAGGACCCCTGGGAGGACCAGGTGGGCTGTAATTCACCCTTTGTGGATGTGCAGATGGAAAGAGAGGTTGCTTTTTATGAAAGCCTGGGTCTTCTTTCCTAGGAAAATCAGGTATCTTCTGTTCATCAGCAATGTCTCAGGCCTTCCTGGCCCTGCAGAAAGAATGATAATTAACATAGAATTAAGGTAAAATCACTAATTGACATGTCAAAAACTGTTAGAGCGATGCTGGTTTATGGGCTTATAGCATTACGATTAGCAAGTAGCAAAAGGAAGAGGGATTTTGCCTGGGTTTTTAAAAATAAACCCGTAATGTAATGGAATACCATTAGTTCCTGCATCCCTTCATTCAGCAAACATTCGCACGGCACTCGTTGTGTGTCTGGCACTTGCTAGACATTGGGGATAGCGCTTAACACAGCATAGGTCACTTCTGACCTTGAAAACACTGCTCTCTTAAACAGTATTTCTGTCCTGGGGCTTGGTAAAATATCTGATATTTCTTTAGTGGACTCTTACAAATGTAAGGCTGCTTTTACATAATAATATATACCTTGCTTTTGTACTACTGAGTACATGTTGTAGGTGATGTTTATTAAGTCTTTTGATAATGATGTTTAAAGAGCTTTATTTTCACCTGCTATTGGCATGCATTAATCGTCACTGAAATTTAAAATCTCACAGGCTTGCACCATGTAGAGATAATTCACCTTGTAGGTAAAGATCCAGTTATTTAAAGTTCTAGAAAGTACAAAATTTTGTGGATTTGCGAACTTCAGTATAAAGGCTGACATTTGGGAAATGGAAATTGGAGGATGTGAGAAGAAATATTTGTATTAAAAAAGAGTGGTCCGAAGTTTGGTAATTGGGTTATTTATGATGCAATGTATAGTTCCAGAGGATATTTTATTGAATTCAACTGAGCTGTGCAGTTGACGGAGAGCAAATTAAAGCTCTGGCCAGATGCAGAGCTCAGGTAGGTCATCTGTAGTCCACAGCCTGCCCTCTGGTCCCCTCACCTGCCCCTCTGGGCCCACCCAGACAGTAAGGAAGCCTGGGGTCACCCCACCACAGGCAAGAGGCTTGCAGGAGAGCTGCTGGCTGCAGGATACCCTCCCAGGGGTGGACTGGCCCTATTTCTCCGATGTCCCCAGTGTGCGAACCCACACTCTGGCTGATAGGAAGGTCTCCTTATGCTGACCTAATTCCATCAGGATAAAGAGGAAGCTCTTTTCTGGTTTTTGGTCCTGAGATTCTCCATGGTCTTTTGAGGGATCTGGAGATATGGAGGGCCATAGGCAAACAGAGAGAAGAGAGTCAGGGGAGAGAGTCCCTGATGAGGCTGAGGGAGGCCCTTTCTTGGTTGAGAATTTCAGGTCTGGCTGCCTGTGGGCGCAGGGTGTGTAAGAAGTCTTTTCTCTGTGCTAGTGTCTTGGGATTTCTGAAATGCTCAGAGATAAAAACGATGCTCAGAGTGTAGCTGGGCCAGTCCAGAAAGGGCAGGGCCTCTGTGTCCTGCTGGCAGGTCCCTGTCCCAGTGACTTCTTTGGTGGTGCCCTATAAATCTCGATTTCCCCTTAACTTGATGGTTTGTGTTGGTGGGATCTTGCTCACCTTTCCCTTCCACTACTTTCAAGCCTTCAGGCTTCTAGAAACTTGTTGGACCACTGAGCATCCAGCTGATGCCCCCAGGGTCCTCATCTCCCCCCCCTTGGTCTTAGGGTGCTGTTCAAGAAGGGCTTTGTCTCTCTGTCCTCCCTCCTTCCTCCAGGCACACCTAGAGGCTTCTCTGCCTCTCCAGCACCTGTATGGCCCTTCAGGGGGAGTCTGGGACCCAGACATTTCCTGTGGGCCAGGTTGGCCTCCCCCTGCAGACGAGAGACTCCAAGTGCTCAGACCAACCTCTTGTCTGTCCCAAAGGGCCTTGAGACACCCGGGTAGAGGGCAGGAGCTTAGGGAGCAAATGAACGTCTCTAAAGGATTTGGCTAAGCCCTCGTAAGCCACCCCGGGCACATTCCCAGTTTCCCCATTGCCTGATAGGGGCTGTCCGAGGGGCTGGTGGTCCTGCTCCTATTTCAGGGTGGAGACTGCCTGGAGGGGATTCACTAGGCAGGATGCTTGGCCATAGTTGGTCCTTTGGAGAGGTCACCAGGATAGGACTGGGACTCAGAGAGGAAGGGTCATCTTCCCTGGTGGGAGGCCCAAACAGGCTCCTCAGTAGCAGGCAGACCAGATGCCTGTATGGGTGGCACATGTCCATCCCAGGCTCTGGAGTCCACCTCCTCCTGCGGCCCCACCCTGAGCTGCTGAGGGCTTGGATCTTGTAGCCCAGAGACTTGTCTTTTTTAAATATCCACATAACCCTTGCCCATATTTATGGGGTACTATGTGATGGTTTGATACATGTATCCGTTGCATGATGATCAAATCAGGGTAATTAGCCTCTCCATGACCTTAAACACATGTCAAGCTTTATTTTGAGAACATTTGAAATCTATTTTTTCAGTTATGTGAAATACGCAATGCATCCTTGTTAGTTATAGTCGCCCTACGGTGTAGTAAAGTAGCAGAATTATTCCTCCTATTGAATGCATTGTACCTGCTGACCAACCCCTTCCCATCTCCCCTTTACCCCTATTTTCCTCAGTCTCTGGGAACTACTGTTTTATTCTCAATTTCCAGAAGATGCAGTTCTTTAGATTCCACAGATGAGCGAGTCACACGGTATCTGTCTTTCTGTGCCTGGCTTATTTCACTTAGCGAAAGTCCTCCAGGCTCCTCGGTGTTTTCACACATGATAGATGTTTTACAGCTGTATAGTATTCCACTGTGAATAGACACCACACTTTATCCATTCATCCACTGACGCTGCTTAGGCTGACTCTGCATCTTGGCTGTTGTGAACAGAGCTGCAGTGAAACAAGTGCCGGTGTCTCCTCAACACACTGACTCCACCTCCTCTGGATATTCACCCAACAGCGGATTGTTGGGTCACATTGCCGTTCTAGTTCTAATTTTTTCATACTGTTTCCTGTAATGGCTGAACTGATTTATATTTCTATCAATAGTGTGTGAGTCCCCCTTTCCAGGGATCATCTTACCTCTGCATTTTCCAAGTGTGTGGATCCCACAGAAGTGGATGTCCCACTGAAGTGGGGTGGGCACTCAGGGCTTCTGGGCAGCATCTTGTTCAGTGGAGAAAAGGCTCAGCCCTCACCTCTGGGGGCTCCTGACCCCGAGGGAAGGGGGAGAGTGGCAAGTTAGGAGGTGTTGACCACTGTATGTACTATTCTCTTCCTGACACACAAGTGCTGGTTCTTCTATGAGTTCTGGACCAATTCTGAAACCAGCATAAGAGTCAGAGAGCGAGAAATATACTTGCTTTACTGTTGGATTAAAGACTTGTTTTGTTGCTGAGACCAAAATGGACTTTCAACTATTTTGACTGAAGTGCATTGTTTAGGTCTGCACAGGGAGACAGTTGGTCTGTAGATCCAACCTTTGCTCAATCGCCTCTTGGAAGAGACTGGCCTGGGCCTCAGCATACCCTTCCACTCACTCTTTCTCTCCAGTAGAGTCAGGTGAACCAGTGGCTGTCAAACTCTCTCCCTCTTGACAAGTAAAATCTTTCTCTTCCTAAGGAGGAAGATGTGAAAGGTAAAAGGGTTGGCAGCATCTTTTTTCTTTAAATACATTATGCGGATGAAATATTTTCTTTCACATCTGGGATAGAATATGGGGAAAAGAGTAAGCAGTTTCTCATAATGATTCATTAACATTTCTGGAAAAACTCAGAAAGGGGTTTTGAAGGCTGAAGAGGAGTTGTCCACGTAGTCCAATGAAGATGGAAAAGGGAATCATAGGGGGAAAGAACCGAATATGCAGAGATACAGAGTTGTGAACTGGGGTATGGGGTCTATCCTATAATCCAGAATTGCCAAGGTGGGGATGCTACGTGTTGGAGGATCAGGGGAAAATGACCTTGGTGAGGTTAGGAGTGAGGACCAACAAGATCAGATTTGCATTTTGAATTCTCCTTGTGGTTAAGTGGAGAAGGGAGGGAAGGGAGGGAGAGAAATTGAAGAAAAGTGATTAGTTGGGAGATAGTTGGATATAGTCTTGGCAGAGGATGATGAGATCCTAAGAGAAAGAAGTGGCATTAGGGAGGGAGATTAGGGATGGAATTCAGAACAATGTGGGAAGCAAAATCGGAAGGCCTTGCTTATTGCTTGGTTTGGTCACTGCAAGGTTAACATTGGCTTGGAGAAGGACTTGGGGTCATAGATTTAGCCTGTTGGAGAGAAGGGTGGAGGCTGTTGCAAAGTGACTTTCCTATTCCAAGAACTAGAAAATAAAAGCTGTAAGACCATCATCTGAGTGTTACCAGTTTAGTCAATATGAACTAAATCTGCATAGATGTGTGCAAAGTTATCTTGATGGGAAAAGATAAAGTAGGATATTTAGAAGGACTGAGAAGTAAAGGTTGCTAAGGCAAAGGCAAGTTGTAAAGGTCAATGTTGGCCATGTCTGTCTAAACGCAAGCTGAGGGGAACCAGCCCTACACTTGCAGGCATGTGGCTTCTCAAGCAGTGCCAGGGCCAGTGCAGGGCACAGCGCCTGGAAGCAAGAAGGGCCGCTCTGCAGATGATGGTGCGTTTGACTAATGCCCTTTCTTCCATCAGTCACTGACTGCTTCTGATGCAGCAGCCCAGGAGATTTGCTTCCAAGGAAAGCACGCAGCATGCATGTCCTGTGGATGGGAGACTCAGCTTCGGCTGAGGTTTGTGTCGGGCCTGGCTTTACCTGCTCATGAGAGCCGATTCCCAGCTCTGCCTCATTCAGAGACATCACTTGGTAGCTCGGAGTTGGCCACAGTGGAGGATAAGTGTGCTGGAGCTGCCACAGCAAAGCCCCACAGACTGGGTGGCTCAAACGGCAGAAACTGATTTTTCTCACAGTTCCAGAGGGTAGGAGTGGAAGATCAAGACGTTGGGAGGGGTGGTTCCCCCGGGGCCTCTGTCCTTGGCTAGTAGGTGTCTGTCGGCTTCTGGTGTCTTCACATGGTCTTCCCTCCGTGTTCGTCTGTGTCCAAGTCCTCTCTTTTCAAAAGGACAAGCACTGTATGGATTAAGGCCCACTCTGATGAACTCATTTTAACTTAATCACTTCTTTATTAAAGATCCTATCTCCAAATACAGTCACGTTCTGATGTTCTGGGGGTTAGGACATCAATGCAGGGGTTTTCATGGGACATAACTCAGCCTATACCAGTAGAAGGATTTATATCAAGGAAATAGGCAAATGCACAACTCAGAGTCCCCCTGTCCCCCTCCCTCTGCCGCCACCCCAGATGGATATTAACATTTACTAGCACACCGCTGGCAGCAGCTCTCAGTGCCAACCCACTCATGGGCTTTCTGGTGTGTCCATCCATTTCCATGAACTCCGTTAGTCCTCAAAGAGAAACAATTTCTGAGAATTTGAACTAACAAGGCTA
The DNA here is from genome assembly GCA_963573935.1 of Arctocebus calabarensis. Lineage (NCBI taxonomy): Eukaryota > Metazoa > Chordata > Mammalia > Primates > Lorisidae > Arctocebus > Arctocebus calabarensis. The sequence continues at coordinate 11,311 of CAUYON010186393.1, forward strand.
AGAACAGGCTTGTCCCTGGAGGAATGGACATCTCCAGGGGACATTTAGGCTCCCACCTCAAGGCTTCCTAAGACAATAACTTTTAGCCTTCCATGGAAGTCTATCTTGGAATAATAATAGTGACGTCTGCCTATGCACCTGGCCCAGTCCAAAGCACTTTCCACGAAGTAGCAGCACATCAACCTTCACAGTAACTCTGCAAGTTGGGTATTACTATTCCTGAATCCATTTCTGGATGAGAAATTTCACAACATGCACACAGCCAATGGATGGTGGTTGGGACTCCATCTCTGCCAGTTTCTTGATCATTAGGCTGCCTGCCTCCTGAGGCCCAGATTCTCTGTAATTCCACACTGCCTCCAGTAACTCATTCTTATTAACTCTTTCCAGAGGCCAGATCTTGGGTCCTGACAGCGTTTGTTCCCCTTCCAGGAAAGGAAGTATATCTTTGCAAAAATCTTTGTAGCCTGAAGCTGAGATGGTAGGTTTGATGATATTTCTAGCTGCCTTGAGCCCCTTGTTCTGTCCCAGAAAGTGGTATCAAAAGGGCACCTTTAGAATTCACTCTGATTGCATCAGTAGTTTGAATAATACATCTGTAATTTGTGACATATATTCTCTAAGCAAAATATAGTAAGCCATGCTTCAGGGAACACACTGTGCTGTTGTACTAATTAATTTGTCAAGTTATGCCTAATTATAAAATGCGGTGTTGCTTATTTTGATTTGTAATGTAGCCTACATTGTTTTAACCACTAAATGGGGAGTGGCAGAGCGTGGGAGAGTGGAGCGTTCCCTCCGGGCTGCAGATGCCAAGGGCTGGGCGTCTGGGTCACACAGGCCGAGACTGTGTGTTCCAGTTGGTCCTCGCAAAGCCCCACAAGGTTAGAAGTCCCAGCCCCTTCCTCTCCCTCTGAATGGGCAGCCATGGGTCTCTCTGAGTGTCAACTGGTAGACACTCCCCACCTGGGTTGTGGTGAGAGTGGCCCATGGGGTGGGATGGTGCCCACCAGGGACTGAGAAGGAACACAGGGTCACTTCTTGTTGGCCTTAGGAACTGGCTCAGGACCTCTGCATGGTCCTCCTTGCAGCTAGAGGTTACAGGCTCAAGATGAACAGGGCTGTGGTCAGAGTATGAAAAGCTGGTTTCTAAGACTTCTCAGGTGGTGGCAGTCCTTGGGAAATCTGTCCTGACACAGGGTTGAGCTTTTGGATTGACATTTTTGAAGCTCAATTTTGTCAGCACATTTTAGAGGGGCTTCTTTCCAGGGACAAAATCACAGTAGCCAACCAAGAAAACGCACCTGTGACCACCAGCCGGAGTTCCCGAGATGGCCTCGCTGGCCCTGCCCAGTCCAGGAAGCAATGTCTCAGAGTAGGAAAAGCACTTGTCCAGCCCACCTAGGTAGGACCTGTCTTTGGAGGCTACAATCAGGAATCTGCTCAAGCTTCTCTCTCTGTTTTCCAGGCTGATGACCTCACCTCTCTTTTCCCTAAACGGACTATAATTCATCTGCTGAGGTGTCCCCAAGTCCTGCCTTCTGAGGACATGCCCATGTGCCCCAGAGGGTTGGGGGTTGAGGCTCGTCCAAGATTTAGCCTGAGGCTTCCACCCCAATGTCTGGTGATGTTTGTCCTCTAATATTTTCCCGTATTTTACCAGCCCTATGTTATTATCTCAAAGGTATTTTGAGAGAATATCTGCTATATTCACTGGACACATATATCTTACCTTATAGATGTCTATTTATTAGTATTTGTAGATTTATGTTTTAAATTTGTTATGTTATAAACATATTTATTGATTTTCTTTATGCTTATTATATGTGTACCCCCGGACTATACTTTTTGTTCCCCAGGGCATACCCAGCACCTAGCCCAAAGCCTGGCACCAGTGGGTATTCAAGAAAGTATCTGTTGGGTAAACAAAAAGTTCAACACTGAGAGGGGACCCCAGGATCACTTCACAGACCTACTCCTGCTTCGACCTCTGACATGCTTCATGGCACTCGCTTGGCAGGTGCTTCTCCACTGGGATCCCAGAACACCTGGCTGGGGCTGGATCCTACACAGAACACTCACCAACATCCACACGCTTTCATAGCCAAAAGGGCACTTGATGAAATTAAAAGGCTGAAAATTTAAAATAGACACTCGGGAACCCTTTTTTTGGCAACATATAATTAATCAACCTTAGGAACGCAATTCTGCAGGGTATCATTGAGGCAAATAATTCAGCATGACTAAGGAGGGGATTACAAAGATCTGTGAATAAGAATAGCATCTTAGTGTGGAGCTTCCTTTTCCAGAGGAATCTACCCCAGAACTGTTCAGTAAAATCTTACCACCAGCTATGATGGAGGGATAACAGTTCCATTAAAAGATAGTAGATAAAATAAAGGCTTCCAGTGAGATGGTGGTTGTAGATGTTGCCTTTTGACTGGCCAGGGAAAGAAGGTTTGGCCCAAGGCATCCCAGGCCAACCTGCTAAAGCTCCTTTTCAAATAACCATGCTCCCTGAAGGCTAGAACCTAGATTCAGTAAGATTCCTATGATTCCATGTACTTCTCCATTCATCTATATCAGCGGTTCTCAATCTGTGGTTGCGACCCTTTTGGGGGTGGAATGACCCTTTCACAGGGGTCACCTAAGGCCCTCCTGCATATCAGTTATTTACATTATGATTCATAACAGTAGTAAAATTACAGTTATGAAGTAGTAACGAAAATAATTTTATGGTTGAGGGTCACCACAGCATGAGGAACTGTATTAAAGGGTTGTGGCATTAGGAAGGTTGAGGACCACTGATCTATATCATCCATCCATCCATCTACCCATCTACTACCTGCCTATTCATCCATTTATACATCCCATTCATCCACCCCACCCACCATCCATCCCTCCATCCCACCATCCCATCCATCTATCCATCCATCCATCCATCCATCCATCCATTCATCCCATCCATCCATCCATCCCATCCTATCTATCTATCTATCTATCTATCTATCTATCTATCTATCTATCTATCTATCTATCTATCTATCTATCTATCTATTCATCCATCTATCCATCCATCCATCCATCCATGCATTCCATCTATTCATCCATGCATCCATCCATCCATCCATTCATCCATCCCATCTATCTGTCCGTCCGTCCGTCCATCCATCCATCCATCCATCCATCCATGCATTCCATCTATTCATCCATCCATCCATCTATTCATCCATCCATCCATCCATCCATCCATGCATTCCATCTATTCATCCATCCATCCATCCATCCAAAGTGAACATAGACAACTGTAATCTGATTACAGAGAACTTTCCTGATGCCAGGGAAGCTTGGGGATTGGAAAGTTGGGGCCCTTACCAGGAAGTCCCTGGAAACAATGTGGTGTTGTGGAAAGAATGTCTGCTTTGGAACTAGAAGTGGATTTGAATCTTTGCTTTGCCATTTATGGTCTGAGTGACTGGGCGAGGCACAGAATTACTCAGAGCCTTCATTTTCCTCCTGTTATAAAATGGAGGCAACAGTGTCCATCTGAGTCTGTGATGATTTAGTGAGGTGCTGTCTGTGGAAGTCTTGAGAGGATGCCTACTTTTAGTAGCTAGTGAGTAAATTTTCACTCTTCGGCCTGTGCTAGTCCTCTCTTTGGTTAATTTATTTATAAAATTCAGATCTTTTTAAAAGATATTTATATATTCTGTATTACACACATACACACTCACACACTAATATAGAATATAAAACTATCAATTCAGTGTTAAATTTCTCCCTTTCTTTGGGAACCCCACAAGGACATCTGCTACCTCAGTGCCATTAGCTATGTTAGCACACCTATAAGTACTTTGTTTAAAAAAAATCAAATATTAATAAGCTTAGCAGGTGCTTTGGGCTTCTGTTTAATTACTCTGAAAGGTGAGTTTACTTAAAATAAGCTAATTTATAATTCTAATGTTGTAAATTTGGATAACTGTCTCTTGAAGACTTTTTTCAATGAATCTAAGTATAGATATAGAATCCTCGATTTCTATAGGGGATGCCCCAGAGTGAATAGGGGGTGCCTTCTGATACCCGTGCTTCCCCTCTAACTCAGGGGGAGCATAGACAACACCTTTAACCCCAGAGCCAGTTGCGGGGACTTGGGCTCTTGTTGCCCTGATTGGGGATGGTTGTCATTTTCATCTTGTGTGAGCCCCAGTGGGCCACTGGTTCTATGGGTGTGATGGGAGGGAGCTCACATTCTTGCTTGCCTGGAAACTTAGCTGCTGGTTGAGAGGGCTCAGGGCGGCCCACCAGCCTGGGATTGCGGGGACACAGTGGCGCCTGCCTGCCTGGATGTTCCCTGGCTGTCTTGTAGTCCGTGCTTCTGCCAGGCTACGCTGCTGTCCTCTTAAAAGGACTTCAGGTGGTCTTTGTGCAACCTGGATTGAGGTTTTGAAAAAGAAGCTCAATTTTCATCTCCTCTAAAATTACTAAAATTAGTAATTACAAAATTACTAATTCTCTCTGACTCAGTTTTCCTCCCCACCCCTTGCAAGGCACAGAAAGCCGGAGTATCGTTCATTGTCTTGGACTTCTGTGGTCTGCTGTTCTACTTTCTCTCTGCCTCTGAGCAGTGTGCCAAGCAGGGCACTAAGTGATCACGGGCCCTTAATATAAATGTTTGATGATGATAATTAGATCATGGGCAATTTGTTACCATAACATTTACTTTTCACATTTTTCTTGGAATTGGTATCTGTCTTCAGCTCTTCTGCTTGACTCAGGATAGTGATTTCAATTTCTGCAAAGAATGTGGCCCAAAGAGACAATTCATTGTTGAACAAAGAGCAAAGGCCTCGGAGCTGGGTGGACTGGGTTTCTATTCAGCTTCTCTGCCTTCTAGCAGTTTGAATTTGGGCGATCATGAATCTCTGGGCTTGAATTTCCATGTTTGTAAAATTTCTTCCCTTCCTCCCACAAATACTTAATGATATTTGCCATCCACTGGGATATGGCTGTGAGCCAGACCACGCCCCCTTTACCATGGAGCTTACATTCTGGATAAGTGAGACAGGTAATAACCAGATAAGCACGCACGATATGATATATTTGGCAGTGGTACACACTATGAAGGGAAATAGATTTGAATAAGGGGAAAAGAGAGCAAAGAGGAAGTCTTGTTACAGATAGGAGGGGAGGCCCCTCTAACACGGAGGAATTTGAGATGTCTACAGGGGGTGGGCAGGTGAGCTGCTGGAACACAGCAGGGGAGACAGCATCCAGGCAGAGGGAACAGCCAATGCCAAGACTCTGAGCAGGGGTATATTTGGCATGTTCAAGAAAACCCTGGCAGCAGGTGAGGTAGGGCTTTGTAAGGAAATTGGATTTACTCCAAGATGGAAGCAGTTAGAGCAAGGGTTCTCAACCTTCCTAATGCTGTGACCCTTTAATACAGTTTCATTGCTATTGCAATGAAAATAATTTCATGATTGGGGGTCATCACAACATGAGGAACTATATTAAAGGGTTGTGGGATTAGGAAGGTTGAGAACCACTGTGGAGTTAGAGAGTTTGCACAGATTTGCTGGAAGGACAGACCATGGCAGGGGAGGAGGGAGGAGATCAACAACCCAGGCAAGAGGCGGTAGGGGCTTGGATGGCAGGGGATGGGGCTATGGTGTGTACAGAGATGGGAAACCTGAAAAGTGGTCAGATTCCACATGTATTTTGAAGGCAGGTGGATGGAAGCTGCTGAGAGATTAAAGGTGGGTCTTGAGAAAAGAAGAGTTAAAGATGGTGCCATCGCTTTTGGCCTGAGCGAATAGAATGGTATGGTCATTTGCTGGGGCAAGGAAACTACAAGGGTCTCAGGGGTATGTGGAAACAGGGAGCTTGGTTTTGCAGGTGTTCAATTTGAAACACTCCTCACACATTTGGAAGCTTGGAGGAAGGAGGCAGCTGGATCTATTCTGCTAGGGGTGGGAAGAGAGGTTGGGGCTGCAGATACAACCTGCAGACTCACCTTTGCACGGCCCTGAAGGGAGGTTTCATGTTAGAGAAGGTTGTTGGGGGCAGGAGTGAAGGCCACAGAGGTCTGGAGACTGGTTTCAGAACAGCTGCTGCAGGAGCTGAAGGGTGGGGGGCATAAGCCTGTCAGGTTTCCTGCCACTCACCCATCAGAACACGTGGGAAATTTTTGACCAGTCTGGAACTCTACTGAAAGACCAGGGACTTTTCTTTTTTTAAGTATGACTATTTTGCTAATGATGATGCAATGCCACTTTTATTTAGTTAGAAACCCGTCATCAGAGATGGGGCCATCTCCCCCATCTCTCTGCTGTGAGATGGCTTTTCAGAGACAAGGTTGGACACCCATGGGCCCTGCCACAGGGAGCCCTGGCTGTGCTGAAACTGTCATCTCAGGAAGTCTGAACATCACACACTCAATCCTTCTCTGGGGTTGAGCCCAGACTTTCCACATGAACATGTAAATGAATATCTAATGATAATCTCATCGTTGCTACAACTGTTCAGGGCAGTCAACCAATGCCTGTTTTGTCACGGTTAGTTCTCCTAAAGGGAGACAGCTTGTGAGAGACCCTGCCTTCTAATCCTGTGGCCCAGGACCCCAATTCCATAGCCTTTCCAGGTGAGTAAAATCCCATAACCTTCCCACAATGAAGGGGGCAGGGTTGCCCTGTCACACGATATGCAAGGATGGAAGATTTTTTTATCTACGGAGTTGTTGTGGTACCTTGTTGGATGGGGCAGAAGCAGATGTGACTAGAGTAGGCTAAGATGGCTCATTTTTGGTAATTATTCTATCAAGGAAGTATTGGGTTGTGATGCACGAGGCAGTTTTGGAGCCAGACACACCTGGGGGTTGAATGCCAGCTCAGCCTCTCATTAGCTGTATGATCTGAGCCAAATCACTTCACCTCTTTGAGGCTGAATTTTCTCATCCATATGACGGGGGATATTAACTCCTACCTCCAAGGGCGGCTGGGAGGATCAAGTCGGGTTAAGATCATAAAGGAGCTGGTGCAGAGCCTGGCGCGAACCTGGCATTCACACAATGTTTATTCTCTTTCCTTGTCTATGTGCAGCCAACGAGAAATTCATGATGACAGTAGTTATGGGGTAATGATTAACAGTTTCTGTAATGACTATTGTGATAATACAAGGGTTGATTTTATGTCAATAAATCAATTAGGAAACCTGAGCTGAGGAAATACACGGCAATGTTTGATGTGTAGGCAAAACAAGGGCAGTGCTTGTTCACTAGAATGCCATCAGCCACTGGCTTTACCTAAAGAGGACTTGGTCTCAAAGGGACGTTGGGAGGAGCAGGTACAAAACTCTCCACAAATGATACAGTGATCTGAATTCATGAGCACAAGACTTGGAAAATGAAAGCAATATTTATCCCATTCATTAACATTCAAATAAAAGGTTCATAGCAGCACCTCTCACAATAGCCCTGAAGTGGAAGCCATCCAAATGTGCGTCAGTTGTGCCACTGAATGGACAGATTGTGGTATATCCATACATAGAATATTATTTAGTGAATCTGACCACATGCCACAACTTGGTTAAAACTTTATTCTTATTGAAGGAAACTGGGCAAAAATAGAATCAATATTGTATGATTCCATTGGTAGAAAATGTGCAGAAAAGGCCAGTCCATAGAGACAGAAAGCAGATGAGTGATTGCCAGGGCCTGGGGAGGGAGGGAAGAGGAGAGTAATCATTAATAGATATGAGGATTTGTTTGTGAGTGATAAAAATATTCTAGAGCTAGGGAGAGGGACTGGTTGCATGACTCCGTGAATGTATTCAGTGCCATGGAACTGTACACTTTAAAAAGGAAAACATAAAAAAATACAAAATAAATAAAAAATAATAATAATAAAATGGAAAACAGTGACTTTTATGTGATGTGTATTTTACTATAATTAGAATAATCGGGTAAAGGAATCTGGGATCTTACCCAGTTAGATCCTTACAGCAGGCTGTTCCCTCTTCATGGAGCTCTTTTCCTGCCTCCTGCCCTGCCAAGGATCAGACCCTCACAGCACGCTGTAGACAAGCTGTTTTTTCCTTTTCACAGCAACTGGGAAATGGTGGTCTTCTTCCTTCTTTACAGACCAAGAACGGAGGCTGAGAGCCAGCCATGCACCTTCTTTAATCCCACAGCCAGTGTGTGCTGAGTTGCGACTCACACCTACGCTTGTTACATTGCCGCATGAAGGCTGGACCTGCTGCTGCCAATGCCAGTCTCTGTTCACTCTTCCTGGTCACAGCCATTTATTGAGCACTTAGTACGTTCTGGCTCTGGGCTAGGTCTGGGCTGCCTTCTCGCCCTTTACGGTCATTTCTGGGTCACTGATGCCCAGCTCAGTATCCGGCAAAAGGGTAGAAGCTGAGTGAGTGAGTGTTAGGTACATGTCAGTTTTCTTACCGAGGTTGTTGACTTCGTGGTAGGTGGGCAACTGGATTAGGGGAATGGCTTTCTCTTCGACAACAGACAATAGGAATGATTTCAACAGGAATGAGTCTGATTCCTAACCTCTCCAAAGGAAAGCAGCTGAAAGCCTTCATCCTCCTTTCTCCAGATACGTGGCAGACACAGCTCATCAAGTAGTAGAAAATCATTTGTATGTCCAGAAATGGACAATTCGGCATTGTAAATTTAAAAAATTAACTGACTGTTAAAACGTCGGTATACACTTGAAGTCCTGGCAGAAAGCAAGCATTTCGGTGCTGGTAAGAGCAGCGTGTATGTCTGTGTATTTCAGATATTACTCATCAAATACAAACATATGTTTATAACCCGCCATCTATATGCAAATAGTTTGTGGTGTGGTGCTTATATCCCCCACAAACAGTGTGAAATTTATATAAATTATGCGATAATATAGATGTTGCACATATGTTAGTCAGAGCTAATTGTCGACAAAACTCCGAGTTTGCAGGGATTTGTGTTGGGTGTGTTAGCAACACCCTGGCAGGCCCAGGGGATGGTGCCTGGGAAGGTCCTGCTCTATTAGCAATCCAGAGAGCATTGTGACTCTGGGCACAGAGGGACTGTATGGACAGAGGGCTTAGAGGCAAGTTCCTCTGGGCCTTCAGTTTTGCAGGCTCAAAATTCAATTTTATTTGGTTTCTGGGTGGTGATTGGGCCCGAAGCACTATTCTAAGCCCCAAGACAGGGTTATTCATTCACAGGGAGAAGCTGGGCTGTCTGCGGGGCTGGGGGCTCACTCCAGCTGAGTCGCAGGGTCTCTCCTCATGGACACAGTACAGGGCCCGGATATCAGGTTCTGTTCCAGTTTCAAAGTCCAACCTCCCCCGCCCCCTGCCCCGCTTACTGGTTATGTGATACCTGAGGAAAACACTCAATCTGTCTATAATCTGTTTCCTCCTTTGTAAAATGAGGAGATGATGGCTCCTGGGTTAGGGTTGTGATCACAATAAAAGTGATACCTGCTTGTAAAGAACTTAGTACATAGGATGTGTTTCTAGCTGGTGGAACCCCTTACCAGGGACTACTTTGGAGGTGACCTTATACGAAAGCTACAAGGGGAAGCCAATTCTGATGAGGCTGCTTGTGATAGTTAGGAGTTAGGAGTCAAACTCACCCCTGTGGGATCACTCGGGTTCATGGTGTTTGCATTGGAGCCAGGTGACGTCAGTGATCGAGCAGCGTGGCAGGTGCAGCCACCTCCCCTCTAGGGCTGCCGCTGCCCCTACCCGGCGCAGATACTGGAAACTAGCGCAATCACTAGTTTTTTTATTGTCCTCCCTCCTCCTGCTTCCCTCTGCCCCTGAACTGGACTATAATAATGTTTTATCATTCTTAGGAACATGTAAGTGTTTATATATTGATTTCATGTTAGTAAGAAGTACATTGGATATTTATTTTTCCATTCTTGTGATACTTAACTAAGAAGAATGTATTTCAACTCCATCCAGGGAAATGTAAAAGATGTAAAGTCTTGGGCGGTGCCTGTGGCTCATTGAGTGGGGCCCCAGCCCCATATACCGAAGGTAGTGGGTTCAAACCCAGCCTTGGCCAAACTGCAAAACAGAAAAATAGCCAGTGTTGTGGCAGGTGCCTGTAGTCCCAGCTACTCAGGAGGCTGAGGCAAGAGAATCGCCTAAGCCCAGGAGTTGGAGGTTGCTGTGAGCTGTGTGATGCCACAGCACTCTACCAAGGGCAATAAAGTGAGACTCTGTCTCTACAAAAAAAAAAAAAGGATGTAAAGTCACCATCTTTTTTAATGGCTGCATAATATTCCATGGTATATACATACCACAGTTTGTAGATCCATTCATAGGTTGATGGACACTTAGGTTGTTTCCACAACTTGGCAATTATGAATTGAGCTGCAATAAACACTGTCGTGCAAATGTCTACCTAGAAGAACAAAAATCATTTTACCATAATCACTATTTTTGAGTAGCACCTACTGTGTGCCGG
>CAUYON010186394.1:0-16948 GCA_963573935.1 Arctocebus calabarensis
TGGGCGCCTGTAGTCCCAGCTACTTGGGAGGCAGAGGCAGGAGACTCGCTTGAGCCCAGGAATTGGAGGTTGCTGTGAGCTGTGATGCTACGGCACTCTATCCAGGGTGACAGCTTGAGGCTCTGTCTCAAAAAAAAAAAACGTCCTTGTGTGAAATCAGAGAGAGGAAGAATGAGATGGGAGCATTCATTCCCTCAGCTCCCTCGGAAAGGATTGGCTTACGCTGGCTGCATCTCTTGTCATGAGGTCGCAGCTCCTCTCAAGGGGACCTCTCTGAGTTCCTGTAACCCTTCCAGCCTAGCACGGTAACAGTCCCACTGTCACTAGCTTCAGGATATTGCACTGTCCCTACTCCCTGCCCATACTGTCTATAAAGTCCCTTTGTTAAACTCTTCTAATTCTAATTTGAATATGCTGCTGAGCCTCTGATAGGTGCACTGGCGCCTGACATGACAAATAGTGTATATGTGTGCTATCATCATCCCTAATGTTATCTATCATTCCACCATTTGCTTCCCATTTTCATATGTTGTGGTTTAGGATACACAGATATGTAGAATCACCAAAAATGGATTTTGTGTTTCTATTTATTTATTTATTTATTTATTTTGTAGAGACAGAGTCTCACTTTATCATCCTCGGTAGAGTGCCGTGGCATCACATAGCTCACAGCAACCCCCAGTTCCTGGGCTTAGGTGATTTTCTTGCCTCAGCCTCCAGAGTAGCTGGGACTGAGAGAGGATACCTGAGAAGGGTGAGGTCTGGGAGAACAGGTCTTGTCAAGGAGAGCACAAGGATACACTTGCAGGGTCTTCTCCATAGTGACTCAGCCCTTAGGAATTTGTAAACTTAACTTCCTGGAACTTGGAAATTTCCAAGATCTGTGAAATCCTGTAGTTCTGTGGGGGCTAGACTAGCATCTCTCGCTTGATTCAAACTGGCCAATGAGAAAGGTACCTGTGGGGTGGAACTTCTTGACTGTCGATAAAAAGGGACAGATCAAGCTAGACGGGAGCAGGGCCATTTGGAATTCTTCTATGCCGTAAGCTCCCAGCTGGTGAATAAAGCCCTTCCTCTTATAAACGTGGTGTTTGGGTGCTCTTTCTCTCGGTTGGGCCTTGTCTTCCTGCAACAGGACCACAGGCGCCCACCACAATGCCTGACTATTTTTCTGTTGCAGTTCAGTTCAGGTGTTTTGAAGCCGCCACCCTCGGTATATGGGGCTGGCACCCTACTCACTGAGCCACAGGTGCTGCCCTTTATTTATTTTTTACTTGTTTGTATTTCTGTTTTTAGTAGAGACAAGGTCTTGCTCTTGCTTAGGCTGGTCTTGAACTCCTGAGCTCAAGCAATCTACCCACCTCAGCCTGCCAGAGTGCTAAGATTACAAGCGTGAACCATCATGCCCAGACTGTCTTATTATTTTTGTGATGCACTTCTTTTCTGAGAAGAGAAATGAAAGTATTATTTCAAAAACAAAGGCAAATGCTAAGCACGGTAGCTAGTGCCTATAGTCCCAGCTACTCTGGAGGCTTAGATAGAAAGATGAGTTTAGGCTAGGAGTTTGTAACTAACCTGGGCAATCTAATGAGACCCTATCTCTCAAATAAACAAAGAAAAACAAAGGCAAAATGCTTTTTCAGGTATACAAAAGCTGAAAGAATTCATCACCAGCACGCCTCCACTACATAAAAAGTTAAAAGGAGCTTCTTTGGACAGAAGCAAAATTATATCCTGTGGAAATATGTATCCACACAGCAGGATGCAGGGCACTAAAAATGCAACTATGCAGGAAAATAGGAAAGGCTTTTCTTATTCTCATTAAGTCTCTTTAAAAGAATTACTTCTAGTTATGATGGAGTAACAGGGACCAGATTTACCCTTATAACCAAAACAATAGAAAAAAGAAAGACCAAATATATAAAGCTATGGTTTTGAAGACACTGGACATTGTGTAATGAAGGACAGACAGTAACCCTAAGAGAGAAGGAAAACAAGTGAGGTGACCCCTGCAATTGCTCCCCCTTACTTTTTTTTTTTTTTGAGACAGAGCCTCAAACTGTCACCCTGGATAGAGTGCTGTGGCATCACAGCTCACAGCAACCTCCAATTCCTGGGCTCAAGCGAGTCTCTTGCTTCCGCCTCCCAAGTAGCTGGGACTATAGGCGCCCGCCACAACGCCCGGCCATTTTTTTTGTTGTTGTTGCAGCCGTCATTGTTGTTTGGCGGCCCAGGCTGGATTCGAACCCACCAGCTCAGGTGTACATGGCTGGCGCCTTAGCCTGTTGAGCCACAGGCACTGAGCCCCCCTTACGCTTTTGACAGGGTTTTCAGGCAGCAGCATAGAGGAGAACCCAAGCTGACACCAGTGGACTTCCTGTGTGGAAAAGCTGGGACTGAGGATTGAGGGAGACCAAGGCACCTACAATTTATAGGACAAAGAGGAGAGCACTGCATGAAGATGGTCTCCCTCAGATACCAGGCAGAGTACTGATCAGCGTACACATGTGAAGAAAATACCCAAGGCTGGAGGAAAATTACTCCCCCAAATTGTAGGAAACTCATGTGGTGCTGGGAACAGTGCCTATTCCCATAAACCAGACCAATATCATAATTCATAGCGCATTGGGTTAAGGACTCAGAAGGGTCTAGTTTCAGTAATGAAGAATAATTAGTCCTAAGTAAACACTGCCTTGGTCCAGTCTAATAAATCTTAAAGACCAATAGGATCAAACTCTAACTGCTTCCCAGAGAAAGCTCAAATTATATTTATAGAAATGCAAAATTATCCAGTAGCTAATGGTAAAATTCACAATGCCTGCCATCCAATCAAAAAAATCCAGGCACGTTACAGAACATATCCTTGAGTGAAAAAAATAATAATACAAAACAAGAAAGAAAAATTCAAGCAATATTAAAAAAATGCTAATAGTAAAACAACTATCAGACTTGCAAAATGGTAAAAATACAACCCATAGTGAGAAGAAAAATACAATAGCCAATCAAAACTGACTTATAACTAATACTGATATTAGAATTAGCAGACAAGGGCATTAATACAGCTATTATAATTATATTTCATATATTTTTCTTTTTTTATTAAATCATAGCTATGTACATTAATACAATCATGCGGTACAATGTGCTGATTTTATATGCAATTTGAAATATTTTCATCAAGCTAGTTAACATAGCCTTCATGGCATTTTCTTAGTTATTGTGTTAAGACATTTATATTGTGCATTTAGTAAGTTTCACCTGTACCCTTCTAAGATACACCATAGGTGTGGTCCCACCAATTACCCTCCCTCCACCCATTATATTTCATATTTTTAATGTTAAGTAGAGACATGAAAGGTATGAAAAAAAGACCCAGATGTAACTGATGCAGATGAAAATTACCACGAGTAAGATAAAAAATACACTGGATGGGGATTAAAAGCAGTTTAGACATTGCAAAAGAAAACACTAGTGAAAAAGACATAGCAATAAAAACTTCAGAAAATAAAACATAGAGAAAAGATTATTTTATTTTATTTATTTATTTATTTATTTATTTTTAGACAGAGCCTCAAGCTGTCACCCTGGATAGAGAGCTATGGCATCACAGCTCATAGCAACCTCCAATTCCTGGGCTCAAGTGAGTCTCCTGCCTCCGCCTCCCAAGTAGCTGGGACCACAGGCACCGGCCATAACACCCGGCCATTTTTTGGGTTGCAGCCGTCATTATTGTTTGGCGAGCCCGGGCTGGATTCGAACCCACCAGCTCAGGTGTACGTGGCTGGCGCTTTAGCAGCTTGAAAGATAATTTTAAAACATCAAAAGAGCATTAGTGAGCCCTGGCACAACTTTAAGCATCTAATAGGCATGTAATTGGAATTTCTAAAGGAACAATGATGGGGAGGAGACAGAAAATATATATATTTAAAATAAAGCCAAAATTTCTCCAAACTTGGTGAAAACTATGAACTCACAGATTCAAGAAGCTCAATGAATCTATAAACATACTAAATAGAATAAATATGGCTGGGTGTGATGGCTCACACCTGAAATCCTAGTACTTTGAAAGCCAAGGTGGGAGGATTGCTTGAGGTCAGGAGTTCAAGACCAGACTGAGCAAGAGTGGGACACTAATTTTACAAAAAATACAAAAAGAAAAAAACAAACAAAAATCCCCAAAGAAATAGAATACAGCAAAGCATATCATAATCAAATTGTCCAAAATCAAGTAATAAGAAGAAAAATTTTACAAAGCAGCCAGAGGAAAAAGACATGTTGCATACTGAGACGCAATGATAAAGATTGCAGAAGATTTCTTTTTTTTTTTTTCCAGTTTCTGGCGGGGTCTGGGTTTGAACCCTCCACCTCCAGCATATAGGGCCAGTGCCCTACTCCTTTGAGCCATAGGTGCCACCCTAGATTACAGAAGATTTCTTTTTTTCTTTACATTTTTTGCAGTTTTTTGGCTGGGGCTGGGTTTGAACCCGCCACTTCCTACATACAGGGCCAGTGCCCTACTTCTTTGAGCCATAGGCACCACCCTACAGAAGATTTCTCATTGACAACAAGGCAAATAAGAACACAATAAGCAATATATTTAAAATACTGAAAGAATAATAATTTAACCTAGAATTCTACACCCAGTGAAAATACATTTCATAAACAAAGATAAAATAAAGACTTCTCAAACAAAAAAGCTGGAAGAATTCATTCCCAGATCAGCACTACATGAAATGTTAACGAAAGTCCTTGAAGCAGGCTCAGCACCTGTTGCTCAGTGGTTAGGGCGTTGGCCACATACTCCAGGGCTAGTGGGTTCAAACCCAGCCCAGAGTTGCTAAGCAATGATGACAACAACCACCAGGTACTGTGGCGGGTGCCTGTAGTCCCGGCTACTTGGGAGGCTGAGGCAAAAGAATTGCTTAAGCCCAAGAGTTGGAGGTTGCTGTGAGCTGTGATGCTACAGCACTCTACCAAGGGTGACATAGTGAGACTCTGTCTCAAAAAAAAAAAAAGTCCTTGAAGCAGAAGGAAGATGATACCAAATGGTTGACTTAAAATTCAAAAATCAGTCAATGTAATTCACCAAATTAAAATCACCTCAATTAATCGGCAGAAAAAGCATTTGACAAAATTCAACATAGATTCCTAATTTAAAAAAAAAACCTTTAGCAAACTAGGAATATGAGGAAATGTTATCAACTTGATAAAGGATATCTGTAATAAATTATAACTGACATCATAATGGTGAAAGATTGAATGCTTTACCCCTAAGATCAGACAATGATGAAAAGGATATTCACTCTTATGACTTCCATGCAACATTCTACTGGAAGTCCTAACCATGCAGTAAGGGAAGAAATATAAATAAAAGTCACCCCATTTGGAAAGGAAAAATAAAAGTCTTTATTTACAGAAAACATGATAGGAGGCTGGGCATGGCAGCTCACACTTGTAATTCTTACACTCTGGGATGCTGAGGCAAGTGGATTGCTTGAGCTCAGGAGTTCTAGATCAGCCAGAGCAAGAGCAAGATCTTGTCTCTACTAAAAATAGAAAAACTAGCTGGGACTTGTTGTCCCAGCTATGTGGGAGCTGAGGCAAGAGAATCGCTTGAGGCCAGGAGTTTGAGGTTGCTGTGAGGTATGACACCATGTCACTTTACCCAGGGCAACAGAGTGAGATTCTGTCTCAAAAAAAAAAAAAGAAAGAAAGAAAAAGGCGGCGCCTATGGCTCAGTGAGTAGGGTGTGGCCCCATATGCTGGAGGTGGCGGGTTCAAACCCAGCCTCGGCCAAAAACTGCAAAAAAAAAAAAGAAAAGAGAAAGAAAGAAAACATCATTTTTATAGAAAATTTTATAGAAGATACAAAAAGCAACTAAAACTAGTAAATAAATTTAGTAAGTTTGCAAGATACAAGATAAAAATTAATTGTATTTATACATGATAACAACAGACAATGAGACATTCAAATTTTAAATATTAATATAATACCACTTATATTAGCATTAAACAATGAAAAGCTTACAGATAAATTTGCAAAAAGATGTACACTGTACACAACATGCACACTGAAAATTATAAAATATTGATGATAAAAATGTTATCAACTAAAAAAAAAAAAAAAGGTAGCCAAAAACTGCGAAAAAAAAAATTAACACCTAAGGAAATGGAAAAATATACCATGGATTGGAAGACTCAATATTATTAAGAAGTCAACTCTCCCCCAAATTAATTCATAGATTCAACACAGTCCAAATATAAATCTAAGTGGACTGGTTTGTAGAAATTGAAGAGCTTAACATAGCCTTCACAGCATTTTCTTAGTTATTGTGTTAATATTTCAAATTGTATATAAAACCAGCACATAGTACCCCATGATTGCATTAATGTACATAGCAATGATTTAATTAAAAAAAAAAAGAAAGAAATTGAGAAGCTTATTCTTAAATTTGTATGGAACTCAAAACAAACAAAAAGAATAAGAAAGTTGAACTCCCCAAACTCACTATAATGATACAATAACCAATATATAAACCACTATAATATTACAATAACAGTGTAGTACTGATATAGTCAATATCCCCAAATGGAGAGAGTCCAGAAATATAACCAAACATACATAGATAATTAATTTTCGACAGAGATGCAAAGGCAATTTAGTGCTAAAGATAGACTTTTCAATACATGTTGCTGAAACAACTGGATATATACAGCAAAATAAAGCAATTTAGACCTTACATCACCTCTTATACAAAAATTAACTCAAGTGGATTATAGAGACAAATGTGAAATCTAAAAACTAAAACCTCTAGAGGAAATCAGGAGAAAATCTTTGTGACCTTTCATTAGCCTAAGACTTCTTAACTATAACCCCCAAATCACAATCCATAGAAGAAAAAATTGATAAATTGGACTTCATTAAAATTAAGACTTTCTGCTCTTCAAGATATAATTAGAAGACGGAAAAGATAAGCCACAATGTAGAAGAAATTTGCAAGTCATGTCTCTGAAAGAGAACTTGAATCCAGAATATATAATCTCAAAATTCAATAATAACAAAACATTCAGTTTAAAAATGGGCAAAAGATTTGGGCTCTGACCCAAAAGATGTGTACATGGCAAACAAACATGAAAGATGTTCAACATCACTATTCAGGAGGTAAATGCAAAATTAATACCACAATGAGATTATCACTACCCTATTAGAAATGTAAAATTTGAAAGAATAACTATGGCCAACAGCATATCAAAAGATGCTCAACATCACTAATCATTAGGGAAATGCAATTCAAAACCACAATGGTATTACCTCATTCCCATAAGGATATGGGGGGAAAAAACAACAGGAAAGTGTTAGCAAGGATGTGGAAAAATTGGAAGCCTTGTGCACAGTTAGTGGAAATGTAAAATAGTACAGCCACTGTGGAAAGCAGTATGGCACTTCCTCAAAAATTTAAAAATAGAATTACCATTTGATTCAGCAAGCTCACTTCCAGGTATATATCCAAAAGAATGGAAAGCAGGATCTCAGAAAGGTACTTGGATATCCATGTTCATTTCATCATATTCACAACAGCCAGGAGGTAGAGGCAACTTAAGTATTCATTGATGGATGAATGGATGAACAAAATGTGGTCTATACACAAAATGGAATATTAAAAGTTTTCAAAGGTAAAAAAGTTCTGATACATTACAGCATGGATGAACCTTAAGAACATTGTGCTAAGTGAAATAAGTCAGACATAAAAAGACAAATACTGTATCACTGTGACACTTCATTTATATGAGACTCTCTAGGGCTGTTATAACTTTTTTTTTTTTTGAGACAGAGTCTCACCTTGTCACCTGCAGTAGAGTGCCATGGCATCATAGCTCAGAGCAAACTCAAAGACTTGGGCTCAAGAAATTCTCTTGCCTCAGCCTCCCAAATAGCTAGGACCACAACGCCCAGCTACTTTTTAGAGACAGGGTCTCTCTATGGCTCAGGGCAATCCACCCGCCTCGGCCTCCCAGAGTGCTAGGATTATAGGTGTGAGCCACCGTGCCCAGCCTTGTTATATCATCTTGATGAATTTACCCTTTACCACTAGGCGATGTCCCTCCTTTATCTCTAATAAATATTACTCATTTTAAACTCTGTCTGATTATGATGACTTCTTGTGGTTCAAAACCAAAACAACCATTGGAAAAATGAATTCTGCTACCCCAAGAAGCAAGTATTTTTGTGCCCCAATAACCTTTTTCAATGTTCACCCAAACTGTTATCAGGGTATCTCTTCAGAGTGGTATTTGAGAGACTTTCATCACATATATTTCTCTAATGGTTGAAGTTTTATAAAAAGTATGAATTGCTCTAGTGAGCATAAAAAAAAAAGAAAAAAGGATAAAATAAAATATAGGAGGAAATTAATAAAATAAATAAACTGATACTAACATAATCACTCCACTTTTCTTTCAATTAGTAGCATATATGATACATCTTCTGACATCTTTTAATCTATTTATGTCTTACATTTAAATAAGTTTATTGAAGACAGTATATATAAGAGTCCTGCAGTTTTTGGCCGGGGCTGGGTTTGAACCTGCCACCTCCAGCATATGGGGCCGGCGCCTTACTCCTTTGAGCCAAAGGCATTGCCCAAGAATCCTGCTTTTTTAGAAAAATTTGACAGTCTCTTTCATTTTTCTTTTTTTTGCAGTTTTTTTTGGCCAGGGCTGGGTTTGAACCTGCCACCTCTGGCATATGGGGCCGGCGCCCTACTCACTGACCCACAGGTGCTGCCCCTGACAGTCTCTTTCAATTGGAGACTTCATACTCTTTGTATTTCATATAATTAACGATGTAAATTATTTTAAGTCTGCCATCTTGTTATTTGTTTTTTGTGTGTCCCATTTGTTCTAGGTTCCTTTTTCTCCTCTTTTCCCACTCTCATTTAGATTGGGTATTTTGTTTTATCTCGTCTATTGGTTTATTAGTTATTCTCTTTGGGTTTTTGTTTGTTTTGTATTCTTTAATTCATCACTATCTTCTTTCAAATAATACTATACTTGTTCATGTTAATGTAGAATCTTACACTAATATACTTCCATTTCCTTTTCCCCCTTCTTTGTGGTATTGCCATTACACATTTGTTTCCTCATGTTACAAACCCCTCAATCCGGGCTGGGTGGTGGCTCCTGCCTGTAGTCCTTGCATCTGAGAGGCCAAGGCCAGTGGATTACTTGAGCTCAGGAGTTACAGACCAGCCTGAGCAAGAGCAAGACCCCATCTCTAAAATTAGCTAGGCATTGTGGCAGGTGCCTATAGTCCCAGCTCCTTGGGAAGATGAGATAAGAGGATTACCTGACCCCAAGAATTTGAGGTTGTTCTGAACTATGACATGACCCAGGGTGATGGAGTGAGACTCCGTCGGAAAAAAAAAACCCAAAAACCCAAGGAAAAAAAGACCAACAAATATTCAATTCACGGTTATGATTTTTCCTTAACAGAGATGTTTATCTTTTAAAGAAATAAAGCAATTAGCAAATTTTACTGTGCACTAGTGCTCTCACTTCCTTTATATAAAACAAACTTTCCATTTGGTCTCATTTTATTTTAGGGCACCGGCCCCATATGCCAGAGGTGGCGGGTTCAAACCAAGCTCCAGCCAAAAACTGCAAAAAAAAAAAAAAAGAACTTCCTTTTTACATTTCCTTTTTATTTGAGGTCTGTTAGCAACAAATTCTCTTAGATTCATTTTTGCTGAATCTAGTCTACAATTTTTTTTCTTCCAGCAATTTAAAAATGTCATTGGGTTGTCTTCTGGTTTACTTAATTTCTTTCTTTCTTTCTTTCTTTTTTTTAGGGACAGAGTTTCATTTTGCCACCCTCAGTAGAGTGCTGCGGCATCACACAGCTCACAGCTCACAGCAACCTCTAGCTCTTGGGATTAGGCGATTCTCTTGCCTCAGCCTCTTGAGTAGCTGGAACTAAGGTGCCCGCCACAACGCCCAGCTATTTTTTGTTGCAGTTTGGCCAGGGGCCGGGTCACCCTCGGTATATAGGGCCGGCGCCCCACTCGCTGAGCCACATGCGCCGCCCTGTTTGCTTAATTTCTAATAAGAAGCCTGTAGTCTTTCTTACATTTGCTTTTTACATATGTAATGTATTTGGGGTTAAAGGTGTCTGCCTTGAAAACTGTTATCTTATCATTGATTTCCAATAATTTGATTATGTCATGCCATGGGATGGTTTGTATGTGTGAATATGTTTATCTTACTTGGTGTTCAATAATTTCTTGGATTTCTGAGTTTGTAATTTTCATAAAATTAGGAAAACTATAGGCCATTGTTTTTTCGAATAGTTTTTGTGCTACTCTTCTTATGAGATTCAAGTTACAAATGTTAGACCACTCCATTATTTTCCCACAGGTAACTGAAGCTCTGTTCATTTTTTCCCCAATATTTTTAACATTTGTGCTCTATTTTTTTAATAGCTTCTATTGCTAGGTCCTCAAGTTTACTGATTTATATTTTAGTCATGTCTAATCTTATTAATGCCTCCAGAAAAACTATTATTTTCATTTTGATACTATTAATAAATTTTTCATCTCTGGATATTCTATGTAGTTCTCTTATGTATTTTCATTTCTTTCTTCATTAGGTTCATATTTTCACCTGTGTATTTTCATTATTATAATAGCTATTTTAATAATGTTCACATGTGCCCATTCTAGCATCCCTATTATTCCTATGTCTGTTTTCATTGATTGATTTTTCTTCTGGTTTTAAGCCAACATTTTCTTTCTCCTTGGCATAAATATATGTCTAGAATATATTTTACTGGGAGTAAAATATATTGTGAGTGCCTGAATTTTGTTGTTTTCCACTAAAGAATTTTAGGCTTTGTTCTGGCAGGCAGGCAAATTAATTACAGATCACTATAATTAACATTGACACTTTCGAGGCCTATTTTAATTTTTGCTATGGCAGGTGTAGATTAGCCTTTACTCCAGGGATTATTTAGGCTTCTTGCTGAGCCTTGATCCCCCTGAATATCTGTTGCATGGTTCAGGTGATTACTGAGGAATTCTCATTGGCTACTGAGGGCTTTGACTAATTGAAGTTCTCACTTCTCCTCACATACTGTGAACTCTGAATGTTATTCAGTTTATAATTCCCAGTCTTTATTTGCCCAGCCTAATGGAGGTTTACCCTATACACACTCTGTGGTCAAAGGGATGTCCTCTGCAGACTTCTGAATCTCTTTTCCTGCCCAGCCCTCAATTCTGTGCTGGACAACTTCCAGCCACCTTGTGCTCCCCAAATCTCAACTCAAGAGAGATTGCTAGGCTTCCCTTGCATTCTACTCCCTGCATCCACAGCCTAGAAATTACTTCCAGACAAAAATCTGGTGTGGCTGTAGGGTTTACCTTTTTGTTTCTTTTTTTCACTAGATACAATCCACATTGCCTATTTTCTGATTCCAAATACTGTTGTTTTATGTACTTTGGCCATTTTTTCCTAGTTGTTTATAGGGGGAAGATATCTTTGTTATTCCCACATGACTAGAAGCAAGAGTCTCAAAGTCAATTTTTAAATTCCTGTTTTAAAACTTAAGTGCTATATATACATACAATGGAATGTATTGTATATAATAACACAATGGAACATTATTCAGCCTTAAAAAGGAATTAAATCCTGACACACACTACAACATGAATGAGTCTTGAGGACATTGTGCTGAATGAAATAACCCAGTCACAAAAAGACAAATACTAGATGATTCCATTTATATGCGGTTCTTGGATAGTCAAGTTCAGAGAGACAGAAAGTGGAGTGATGGTTGACAGGAGAGAGAAATGGAGTTATTCTTAAATGGGTTTAGAATTTCAGTTTTACAATATAAAAAGAGGACTGGAGATTGTGTACCACAGTGCGAATATATTTAACACTGCTAAACTATGCGCTTAAAGTGGAGATGGTAAATTATCTGTTACGCATATTTTACAATAATTCTTTGAAAACAAAAACAGTAAACACGTAGTGTTCCAGTCACTTTACATTACATTTATTTAACCTGTGCAACAACCTCTTGAGGTGTAGGTACAATTATATCTCCATTTTACATATGAGGAAACTCAAGCACAGAATTACAAAACTTTTTTTTTTTTTTTAGACAGAACCTCAAGCTGTCACCCTGGGTAGAGTGCCATTGCAACACAGCTCACAGCAACCTCCAATTCCTGGGCTCAAGCGTTTCTCTTGCCTCTACCTCCAAAGCAGCTGGGACTGCAGGCGCCCGCCACAATGCCTGGCTGTTTTTTGGTTGCAGCTGTCATTGTTGTTTGGCAGGTCCAGGCAGGATTCGAACCTGCCAGTTCAGGTGTGAGGCTGGTGCTTTAGCTGCTTGAATCACGGCACTGAGCCACAAAACGTTTTTAAAAATAATTCTGGGGTATCTTAAACCATAATTGTTTGTATGAGTTGGCAAACCACCAGGCAGATGACCACATTAAGAGGTCCTGATTCACCTTGGTTCCCTCTTATCATTGTCCCAGGTCCTTTCTTCCGAGAGCCTTGAGCAACCTTGGAGCTCTCGGAAGAATTCTGTTATGCCTAAATGTAAGTACTGTAATACTGGGATTCCACAATCTCTATATAAACACATACACATAGGTTCATATAAATCAGTTGGAATATTTTTCAAATATTGTTAGGCAATAGAGAAGCATAGGGATTTTTTAAAAACTGCTTAGTGATGTTTTACTGCCCTCTGCTGGAATATTTGTGTATCCTTCTGAGGGTCCGGTTTTCAGTATAAAAGGCATATAAAACGTTCACTATGTACTATCCCAGTGGTAAATTCTGTTTTCATACCTGGGTGTCTTAGAAATTCTGCAAGTGTAAGATTTAAATTTTATTTTCTAAACACATTTTAACTATTTTCACAATATAAACAATAGTGTGTATTTCAATGTTACATGTCTAAATTTGACACACAAGATATTGCTTGAATCTACCCTTGGAATGGAAAGGGAAAACCTTCTTAAACCATTCAGTATTCTTTTTCTCTTTTCGCCCTCTTTTTGAAATTCATTACAGACACTTTGAAAATCAATTTTTTGATCTGCTATTGTATGTTTGTGTTCCGTCACTCCATTTCAAGCCTATGATCTTCTGTTAGATTATTCCAGTAGGGAAAATACTCAAAATGTTTTATAGGAGATGGGATTTTTTTTTTTTTTGTAGAGACAGAGTTTCACTTTGTGGCCCTTGGTAGAGTGCTGTGGCATCACACAGCTCACAGCAACCTCCAGTTCCTGGGCTTAGGTGATTCTCTTGCCTCAGCTTCCGAGTAGCTGAGACTACAGGTGCCTGCCACAACGCTCGGCTATTTTTTTGTTGCAGTTTGGCTGAGACCGGGTTTGAACCCGCCACCCTCAGTATATGGGGCCAGCACCCTACCAACTGAGCCACAAGCCCCACCCAGGAGATGGGATTTTTAGCTGAAAATTTTGAACTAGCTGCATGCGGTGGCTCATAACTGTAATTCTAGCACTATGGGAGGCCAAGGCAGGAGGATTGTTTGAGCCAGGAGTTTAAGAGCAAGAGTGAGACCCCAGCTCTCTTAAAAATAGAAAACTTAGTTGAGTCAAGGTGTGCAGCTGTACTCTCAGCTACTCAAGAGGCTGAGGAAGAAGGATCACTTGAACCCAGGAATTCGAGATTGCTATGAGGTTGGCTGATACACAGCAGACTGAAAATCTGTCAAAAAAAAAAAAAAGATTGTGAATCACTGTAAATTCTTCTGCATCTGAATTGTGAACTTAAAATGTTTTTATCCCTTATTTGGCTTATCCTAAAACATCTGACAGCATTATTTTATGGTTTACTATTTGGTCTTTTCAGAAGATTCTAAGTTACTGACATGTGAGCTGGGTGTGATGATTCATGCTTGTAATCCCCGCACTTTAGGAGGCCCAGGGGGAAGATCACTTGAGGCCGCGGAGTTTAGGACCAGCCTAGGTGACATAGCAAGACTCTGTCTCTACAAAAACAAAATGCTCAATAAAAAACTAGCCTGGCACTGGGGCCTGTGCCTGTAATCTTAGCTACTCAGGAAGCTGATCCTGGGGGATCGCTTGAACCCAGGAGTAGGAGGCTATAGTTAGCTATGATCACACCATCACACTCCAGCCTGAGTGGCAGAGTGTATCCCTGTCTCAAAAAAGAAGAAGAAAGTTCAATGCCCTTAGCTCAGTGGTTAGGGTACCAGCCACATAAACTAGAGCTGGCAGGTTTGAACCTGACTGGGCCTGCTAAACAACAATGATGACTACAACAAAAAAGTAGCCAGGTGTTGTGGCAGGGGTCCTGTAGTCCCATCTACTTGGGAGGCTGAGGTAACAGAATTGCTTAAGCCCAAGAGTTTGAGGTTGCTGTGAGTTGTGATGCCACAGCACTCTACTGAGGGTGACATAGATCAAAAAGAAAGAAGAGGAGGAGGAGGAAGAAGGTAGTGATGGGTATAAGAGGAAAACAGCAGAACAGCTGTAGCTTCCTTTAGCAACTATATTGGTTTCGTCTATCGCTTTACTTTTTTTCTTAGAAATTCTCTCGCACTGTAGCCCAGCCCTGGTTTGTTATCAAGACTGACAATTATCAAGGATGGCAAAGTCCTAAGCCATACTCACCTAAATTTTTGCAACAGTGGTCTTGCTGCCTCCAATCCACCTAAAATATACCAGAATGATCTGTTTGAAATGCACATCTGATTGGGGCAGCCTCTACCTGAAATCCTAAAATTTTTACCTTTTGCTACCAGGATTAAATCCAAGTCCCTTAATATGGCTCATGAGGTTCTCTGACAGAGCTGGAGCCATCAGAGGAAACTGCCTCTCCATTTCCTGCCCCTCCCTCCTTGTATACCACAAAACCCATCTGTGCCTCCCTGCTGCAAAACTTTCTGCTTTCTCACACTGGTATCTTGCTTCTTTCCTTGTTCGCTGTCCTCTCTTCCTAGAAGTCCTTTCATGCCATTCACTTTACTTGCTCCTTATTTCTGCCATGCACTAATTCAGTCAGTCTTTACCAGATGGCCTTCATCTCTTTTGCTTGAGTCTATTTGCAAACAGAACAGCCTCATGTTTTATTGTCTGCATCAAATACACTTGTTGTTCACACATACTTGTTCAAATACACTTGTTGTACACTTGGCAAACACAAGTTGTTCAATAACTAATAGCTAAAAAATTGAATGAGTTTAATAAGTGGGTACCAGTAACATCAATATAGTAAGCTCCAAATTATCAGTATTTCAGCATGAGGGTATAAGGCATTTTCCTATCTTATGATTTTTTTTTTTTGCAGTTTTTGACCAGGGCTGGGTTTGAATCCGCCACCTCCGGTTATATGGGGTCAATACCCTACTTCTTTGAGCCACGGGCGCCACCCATATTTTATGAAATTTATTTTTTTATTTTTTTGCAGTTTTTGGCCGGGGCTGGGTTTGAACCCAACACCTCCAGCATATGAGGCCAGCGCCCTACTCCTTTGAGCCATAGGTGCTGCCCATATCTTATGAATTTTTGAAGTTATTATAGACAAAATGTGTTCAAAGGTGCTTGAGGCATTGAGACAGAATTGTATATTATGTGTTTTTCTTGGAAAAAAAAAACTTGCAACTGACTTCACTTCAGACAACTTTAGGTAAGAAATAGATGTCTTGGAGGAGAGCTTGAGACCTGGCGCCAGGAATTTTTGTGCGAGGCATGGAAGCGCAAGGTTCCCCACACAAGGTTAAGGGGAATTGGGAACTCAAGCCTCAAGAAACAGGTGAATCGCCAGGAATGTAAGCAACCTAGCCCACGATTTAGGAAAACTCGCTCCATAGGGGTACTTACTGAGTTCAGAGGAGGTGGTGTTGCGTGCTGGTTATGGCACCTTGGCGAATGGACATAAGCCGAAGATGGTGAGCCAGGAGCTGCGTTATACCAAGGAGAAGCTGGGGGAAGAGGCTGCATATACTTCTCAGATGTTGATACAGACTGCGCGCCTAGAGGGGAGAACCTCCTCACACCTGAGGCGCTTGGCCTTCACCTTCAGGCAGCGCTCACTGCCTGTAAAGTGCAAGTATCACTCTATGGAAAGTCCTGGGATTTGAACAAAATCTGCTACAAGTCAGGAGCTCCCCTTATTGAAAATGGAATGATTGAGCGCATGACTGAGAAGCTGTTTCCATGTGTGATCCTCACCCCCCTCGACTGCTTCTGGGAGGGATCCAAACTCCAAGGGGGCTCTGCCTACTCGCTGCTCCCCCCCCCCCCGGGCACCATGATATCCAGTGGACCAACCTGGATCCAGAGCAGCTGCTAGAGGAGCTGGGCCCCTTTGCCTCCCTTGAGGGCTTCCAAGAGCTGCTAGACAAGGCACAGGTGGGCCAGGCCTACGTGGGGCGGCCCTGTCTACACCCTGCTGACATTCACTGCCCACCTAGTGCTCCCAACCATCACAGCAGACAGGCTCCCAATGTGGCTCAGGAGCTAAGCAAGCGCTGCCAAGGCTTCTCCCATAAGTTTATGCACTGGCAGGAGGAGTTGCTGCTGGGAGGCATGGCCAGAGACCCACAAGGACAGCTGCTGAGGGCAGAGGCCCTGCAGAGCACCTTCCTACTGATGAGTCCCCGCCAGCTGTATGAACATTTCCGGGGTGACTACCAGATACATGACATTGGCTGGAGTGAGGAGCAAGCTGGCACAGTGCTACAGGCCTGGCAGAGGCACTTTGTGCACGTCAGTGTGGACACAGACAAGGAGGAGCACTCGAAGCCACCCCTTCCTCCGCTCTCTCAGACTCACCCTTTCTCTTCAGCTGGCCCAGGAGGCCCTGCCTGAGAACTCATCCCAGCAGATCCACGCCTTCTCCTCCACCACCCTTGATGACATCCTGCATGCATTCTCTGAAG
>CAUYON010186395.1:0-12983 GCA_963573935.1 Arctocebus calabarensis
ATAATTTTTTTTTTTTCGCTATCACCCTGGATAGAGTGCTGTGGCATCACAGCTCACAGCAACCTCCAATTCCTGGGCTCAAGCGAGTCTCATGCCTCTGCCTCCCAAGTAGCTGGGACTATAGGCGCCCGCCACAATGCCTGGCCATTTTTTGGTTGCAGCCGTCATTGTTGTTTGGCGGGCCCAGGCTGGATTGGAACCCGCCAGCTCAGGTGTACGTGGCTGGTGCCTTAGGCCGTTGAGCCACAGGTGCTGGGCCGATTTCTGAATGGCAGATTTGGAAGGGGCCCTAATGATACAGCAGACATTGGAAAGCCCTCCTGAAATGTAATAAAACATCAGCACTGGGCAAGTGTGGTTCATCTTGCATTCTTTTAAGTGCTGGTGAACAGAGAAGAACAGAGAATTAGCTCCCATTAGTCAGACACACACATAGCCTTTCTGAAGCTGGTTGAAACCATCTTTCAAGTGACCTCAGGCTTCCATATTAAAAAACCAGGCAAGAATACAACTGAGTCTGCAAGATGCTCCAACATCAGTTCTCTTTGATGCACCTGCTCAGGCCTTGTCGGTTCTGATCTTGAAAGCCTCAGAGTCATTGCTGCCCCTTGCCTGTTTCATCTTATACCACCAAAACAATAGGGTCACCACACAAGGGTCTACTCAGCTGAACAGTCTGAATCCAAGGACTGAGGCAAGTCACTGAAGCTTGTTGAATCTCACACTTCTTGTCTATGAAATGAGAATTTTGCCTCTGTTCGGGGAGTGTCTCTAAGGATTAAGACATTGTTTGCTTGTGCTTTTGTTTTGTGGATTTTTCTGAGACAGAGTCTTACTCTGTCATCCCAGGTACAGTACAGTGGCATCATCGCAGCTCACAGCAACCTCAAACTCCTGGGCTCAAGTGACCTTTCCACCTTAGTCTCTGAAGTAGCTGGAACTACTGGCATTGGCTACAATTTCCAGCTAGTTTCTTGTATTTCTGGAAGAGAATGGTCCTACTCTTGCTCATGCTAGTCTCAACTCCTGAGCTCAAGAGACTCTCCTGCCTGCCCTTCCCAAGCTTGAGCCTTGGTGCCTGGCCAGGATTAAGTTTTTTAAGGGGTAAACAACCTCTCCCAGAGACTTGCTTGGTCCTCAGCAGGTATTTTAAAATTATTAATTCCCTGTGTGCCAGAATTAAAATAAGGAAACCCCAAACTTCATTTTTTACTGTTGCTTTTCAATGGCAATGTACACAGGAAATGGCCCTGAAAGGCAGTGCTTCACCAGCCGGAAAGTCAGACACTCAGTGCAGAGCCTACATGAGTTCCCTCCCCCATCGCCAACCATGTGGCTACTATTAGGCAGTGTTGCCCCGGCTCCGTGCCACCTCCAGACCTGGGCATGCCACGCTCAAGCTGAATAGGCCTAAGCCTGGCCACAGAGGAGGACGCCTATCTAGACTCCTCCCTAGTCAGTGTCAGTGCCCTGCCGTGACTCTGCAGGCAGCAGCCCTAGCAAGGGAGAGGGGGAGCTCCCCCATCTGCAGCGCCTGTGGGCTCCAGTGCAGCAGGGTCACCGCTACTGCTGCCCCTGCTGCCGGCACTGCACATAGCTGGTCCTACCCACCCCCACGGACTCTGGGCGCTGGGAGACTTGACGAGGTCAAGGGATAAATGTACAACCTCAGCCCTCAGCCTCTCTCCTCCTACCTGGAGTGGGGGAGGGGACAGACCTTCCTGCCCCCTAGTTTCTCTCCTGCTACCTGCGGGGAGTGGGCACACATTCCTGTTCCCCAGCTTCTCTCCTTGAGGAGAGACTGAGTGATGTGACTAGGTGGGGAGTAGGAACCAAGTTACCAGCTGGGCTCTGATCCCCAGTCGGAACAGAGAGCGAGGAGACCCCAGTGACCATACACTGACCAGGGCCCATTAAAATGTAATTAAGCTTGTAAATTTCAACCCTGTGTGTTCTTCTGGAAGTTTGAGGGGAGGAACCATGCACTTTAAGAAGTTTCGTTGGGGCAGTACCTATGGCTCAAAGGAGTAAGGTGCCAGCCCATATGCCAGAGGTGGCGGGTTCAAACCCAGCCCCAGCCAAAGCCCCCCACACACACACACAAA
The DNA here is from genome assembly GCA_963573935.1 of Arctocebus calabarensis. Classification (NCBI taxonomy): domain Eukaryota; kingdom Metazoa; phylum Chordata; class Mammalia; order Primates; family Lorisidae; genus Arctocebus; species Arctocebus calabarensis. The sequence continues at coordinate 2,106 of CAUYON010186395.1, forward strand.
GAAGAAGTTTTGTTTGTTTGTTTGTTTGTTTGAGACAGAGCCTCAAGCTGTCACCCTGGGTAGAGTGCTATGGCATCACAGCTCACAGCAACCTCCAATTCCTGGGCTCAAGTGAGTCTCCTACCTCCGCCTCCCAAGTAGCTGGAACTACAGGCGCCCGCCACAACGCCCAGCCATTTTTTTGGTTGCAGCCGTCATCATTGCTTGGCAGGCCCAGCCTGGATTCGAACCCGCCAGCTCTGGTGTACATGGCTGGCGCCTTATCCCGTCGAGCCACAGGCGCCGAGCCAAAGAAGTAGTTTTGTTACAGAGCTCCAACCTGTCAGTCACCCCAGAGGCAGGGGGCAATAGCCAGTCCTGCCTTGGAAAGGACTGGGCAACTAGACAGCTTAACCTGCCTATGAACAGTTCATGTTCAGACTTCACATCTCTTCTCCACTCATGGAGAGGGCCCTTCTCACTCTGGCCAGGTGTTTTCCTTAGGGCTTGTGCTTTTCTTCTATAGTAAATGTATACTGATGGTGAATACTTTGTATTTGTGATCACTCCATCGTCACCTGGGCGCCAGTGCTCATTCTTGGCACTGGGAGCTAAGATCTGGGGAACAGAGGGACCTGACAGTTGCTAAAACAAGACCACAGAAACCTAGACCCCCATGGAAGCCATTGACAGGGAGGCTAGAGCAGAGCAAGAAAGCAATGGAAGTAAAGCAACCAAGACAGTTGAAGACTAATTTATTTAGGAGGGAAAAAGCAGGCAAAGAAAACAGGGACAGAAAGCAGGGCATAAGTCTCTGTGTTAGTCCTTGTCCTCTGAAAAGTAGAAACCACAATGGATTTCTGCAAGAATTTCATTAAGCACCTACGTGGGAGAAAAGCAGAGGGGCTGCCAGACCCCAAAACACATGCCCCTAGTGACGGTGATACTGGAATTTTGTCTTCAGTGGGTCCTTGATCTCGGTGATTCAAAGAATGACACAGACCACAGATCAGTGGCAAGACAGGATTTATTTTGCAGAAAAGAGTACAGAGAAAAAGGCTCAGGGCCTGTGGTTTAAGGGGATAAGGCGTCAGCCACATACACCTGAGCTGGCGGGTTCGAATCCAGCCTGGTTCCGCCAAACAACAATGACAGCTGCAACCAAAAAATGGCCAGGCGTTGTGGCGGGCGCCTGTGGTCCCACCTACTTGGGAGGCGGAAGTGGACTCACTTGAGCCCAAGAATTGGAGATTGCTGTGAGACTCTATCCAGGGTGACAGCTTGAGGCTCTGTCTCAAAAAAAAAATAAAAAAAAAGAGTACAGAGAAATAAACACCAAAGCTCCTGGCAGAGAGAAAAACCTGAGTGGGAAGAAAGTGCTCTCTCTGTCTCTCTCTCTATCTCTGGGTTCTTTGTCCAGGGGAATATATCTATGGTTGAATGGGTCCTCTATAGTTACATTTGGCCAGGACTGTAGGTAACAAATGAATGGATACAATCCTACATGAAATTGACCGGGCCTGGGAAATGGGCTTCCCTTTTCAGCTGCAAGTTCAAGGAGAGGGAGACACTAAGACTCTGGTGTCTCCCCAACAGTTGTTTGGATCCTCTGGCTACTGGAGCCTCCTGCACGCCTTCCCCCCGACCCAAACTTACTCTGCAGCCCACTGGTTCCTCTGCTGGCTGCTGTGGCACCAATTCCGCCAGGGAGGTGGCGGCAGGTCTGCCCCTCAACTCCACCTGCCCTGTATCTATTCTCCCTCTTCAAGCAGAAACTCTGCTGTTAGGGGAAAAGGGCAAAGGCTTGATCTAACTGCTTGGTGCTAAATCTGGGTGATGATAGAAGGGGGGCAGTTAGTGTTTCTCTGGAAGGAGAGTGATCCAGTGGTCTGCAATAGAATCGGGTCTTGGACTGGAACCATCTTTATTTACTGTGTGTGGCTTGATGACATTGTTTCTGGAAGACACAAATCTAATTAGCCTATTAAAAAGCAAGAGTAGAACAGTGAGATGAGGGGGTAAATTACAGTGTCAGTGGTGTCATGTCATAAAAACAAAGTCAGTGATATTAAAAGAAAATTATATTAACACTTTCCTTGCTGTCTTCTAAATAATAACTTCAAATTTTCTTAGGCTCGTAAGTGTAGATGGACTGTAGTTGATTCTCTTCATGGTCTGCTTCTGCAGGAGATGGTGGGTTCCAGGATTTTACTCATGAGTGAATGATGTATCCAGGAATCTATTCCCATAACTTTAACAGCTGTAGAAGAAGATAACAGCAAAGGGATCTTCCCAATTTGGGGTTAGAAGAAGGTGAATGGGAGTGAAGATTTTTGATCATAACCTAGATCTCCAAGAGAGAAAAGCTGTTTTAGTGTTGAATACCTTTAGTGTTGAAGGTGAAAATGTCGTTGGGAGATTTTTAAGGATTTGTTGAAATTTAGCTAAAGAAGTAATGTATTTGACTTTCTGTAGTTTCCTGATTTAATAATAAATTGTTAGTTAAAAAGGGTCTTCCATATAAAAATGCAAATGGGTTACAACCAAGTTTCTGAGGTAAATTTCTTATTCTAAGGAGAGCAATGGAAAATAATTTAGTCCAAGGAAGATGAGCCTCTTGAGTTAGATTTCGTAACTATCCTTTGATTTTATCATTCATTTTCTTTCTTTCTTTTCTTTTTTTAATCTTTCCAGAGGATTGGGCCCCCAAGAGCAGTATAGATGTTATGTTATGCCCAGGGCTTTAGATATTCCCCGGGTAACAGCTGCTTTGAAAGCTGGCCCATTATCACTTTGCAACTCCAAGGAAGTCCAAACCTGGGGATAATCTCATGTTACTAAAGGCTTTACAACTTCCTGGGCCTTTTCTGTTCTCCAAGGGAAGGCTTCAACCCAAATTAGTGAAAGTATCCACAAATACTAGCAAATATTGTATACCATATACCTTAGGTAGATGATGAAATCCATTTGCCAATCTTCACCTGGATATTTACCTTGTTTTTGTATACCTAGAAGAGCTAGATGGTGATTTGAAGGATTGTTTCTCTGACATACCTCACAAGTCCTTGTTATCTGTTTTATGGTATTAAATAGTTTTTTTCCATTAAAGAGAGCTTTAGCCAATTGATAGGTACTGTCAGTGCCAAAATGAAAAGACTGATGTAGAGTATTAAGTGTTAAGTATTTTATATTGGCTTGCAATGGTTAATAGCAAAAGTCCACTTCTATTTTGTAGCCAGCAGATGGAAATATATAATAGTCTCTGGATAAAGCCCATTCCTTTTCTTTTTGGGTATATTGAGGTGCATGATTCTCAAGTGATCCCTCCCAAATGAGGGGTGCCATAAGAGGAATTTTTCCCTTCGGTGCTGCCATTTTATGTCTTGATCAATAAGTTGGTTACCTTCAGAAATATCATCTAAGGTTTTTTTGGTGTTCCTTACAATGAATAACTGCTACTCCTTGTGGGGCATGAATGGCTTGTAATAACCTGTCTATTTCATAATAATATTTTATGGGGGAGCCATTGGCTAGGTATTGTCTTTCCCTCCAAATGGCAGTATGGGCATGTACAATGAGGAAGGCATATTTTGACTCAGTGTATATACGGACACATTTGTTTCTCCCAGTTTCTAAAGTCCAGGTAAAAGCTATTAGCTCAGCTAATTGCAAACTGGTTCCTGAGGGGAGAGACGCACTCACAATTACAGCATACTGAGTAACTACAGTGTAGCCTGTTTTGCGAGTTCCTTGTTCCACAAAAGAAATTTCATCTGTGTACAAAACCATGTCTGGATTAGGTATTATTTTTGTTTGGAATAGATGGTAGTTTTTTGTTTTTTTTTTGTTATTGGGACAGAGTCTCACTTTGTTGCCCTCGGTAGAGTGCTGTGGCGTCACATCTCACAGCAACCTCCAGCTCTTGGGCTTAGCTGATTTCTCTTGCCTCAGCCTCCTGAGTAGCTGGGACTACAGGGGCCTGCCACAACACTTGGACAACATTTTGTTGTTGTTTGGCCAGGGCCACCCTTGGTATATGGGGCTGGTGCCCTACTCACTGAGCCACAGGTGCCACACGAGATGGTGGTATTTTTAAACTTAATTTGGACTGGTTGAGTACATCTTGTCTTCCTACCTGTCCCTTGGTAGCCCATACTTCTGGGTCAGTTTCTGTCTCTAAGGGAAGGTATAGAATAGGTTTTGTCCCACATTCATATAAATGGTTGTTCCTGCTTTAGTTAGTATGTCCCTCCCCAAAAGGGGAGCAGGACTTTCAGGCACGATTAGGAAGGCATGAGAGAACAGCCAGTCACCCCAATAGCAGCTTAAAGGCTGAGAGAAAAATTTGGTAAAACAGCTTTTTAGACATCCTTTTATAGTTATAGATTTGGGAATGGAAGACCAGGGTTAGAGAGGAGTACAGAAAAGGTTGCTCCAGTATCCAGAAGAAATTTGTGTCTCCTGGCCCTCCACTATGAGGCAAACCTGGGGCTTTTTTTTTTTTGAGACAGAGCCTCAAGCTGTCACCCTGGATAGAGTGCCGTGGCATCATAGCTCATAGCACCTCCAACTCCTGGGCTCAAGCGAGTCTCTTGCCTCCGCCTCCCAAGCAGCTGGGACTACAGGCGCCCACCACAACGCCCGGCCATTTTTTGGTTGCAGCCGTCATTGTTGATTGGCCAGCCTGGGCTGGATTCGAACCTGCCAACTCAGGTGTACGTGGCTGGTGCCTTAGCCCATTAAGCCACAGGCACCGAGCCAAACCTGGGGCTCTTGAGGGGTGATGACACTAGCTGGAGCCATGAGAATCTGCCCCGGGCACCCTCAGTCCAGTTTGGGCACTGATGAATCACTGTCCCAGGAGGCCTTCACTTCTGAGGACAGGCTACCCTTCAGTGGTCACCCTTGTATTCTGGACAAGGGCCAGGTGGCTTGCCTACCCAGTGGTGCTACTGGGGGCAATCTCTCCTGAAGTAGCCAGTCTAACCATGTTGGAAGTACTTGTTCTTAGCTCCTCTGGCTTGCCTCTGCCCCTGAATGGTGCCCTTTGTTGGAGGGCCATTACTAGAGCTGTCATTCTTTTTTTATCCCTTCTCTCTTTATCCTTCTCTTCCTCTTGATCTCTTAAAAGACCACAGTGGCCATTTAAAGAAGATTCTCCAGGTTATGATCTGGGCCTAGAGCCAATTTCTGAAGTTTTCTTTGAATGTCTGGGGCTGCCTGAGTGATAAATTTTTAAAAATAATTTGGTCCTCTAAGGAGTCAGGTGTCAACTGAGTGTGCTTTCTCATCACCTCCCTTAGCCACTCAAGAAAGGTTGAGGGACTCTCATTTTGTTCCTGGTGAAGGGTAGACAACTTATAATAGTTGGTAGGTTTTTTCTTGGATCAATGTAAACCTTCTAGGATACATGTTAGAAAATGTTTATGCCACCAGTCGCCTTGTGTCAGGGTCCCATTTAGTATCCTCAAAGGGAACTGCCTGCCTTCCCATGGAGTATCTATCCCTTTCCTCAGAAGACATATTGTTGTCAGTATTGGACATGAACCACAAATCACCCTACTTTCTAGCTTCATCTAAGACTTCATTTTTCTCATTAAAAATTAAAGTTTGTTCTACTAGTGGCATTATTACATCTCTCCAAGAGAGGTCAAAGCTTTGTTCTAACCCTTGGAGAACATCTGTGTACCTATCAGGGTCATCAGAAAAATTTCCTAAATCTACCTAAATTTGTTTTAAATCTGCCAGAGAAAATGGAGTGTATACTCCTGAACTTCCCCTCTCACCACCCACAGTCTCAACCAAGGGACATAAAGAAGGATACAGTTGCCTTCTGGGGATCCCAATAGGACCAGAAGAAACTCCTGGAACAGTCTTCTTCCTGGGGTTTCAAAATGCACGGAGGAAGGTGTAGGAGAACTAGATGGCAGGTTTGAACTAGGTGGTGACTGTGTCTCTCTTGGGAATCCCTGACCATTTAGGGAAGTCACTACAGCTAGGAGAGCTGAATCTATCTGATAGGTTTTATACAGTTGGGGCTTGTCCCTAAGGAAAAAGAAAGCTTGCACATATGTAATTTAGACCATTTCCTTTCTAGTTTACCATAATTTGGAGTACCTTCTAGTAGTTATCATTCACCATTGGAGAGTCAATACGAAGGCCAGGCCTGGGTGCAGAAGAAAACCATACATTCTTTTTGCAGCTTCTGGGGATCAAACATGTCCCAACATAGCCTAGCGGGGTGTTCCAGCAGCACAGGCCGAAAAATCAGATATCCAGGAGCCTGGTCCCACCTGATGACAGTTCTCCTGGCAAGAGAACATGTTACCTGGGTGTTCTCTGAGTGCAGTGGTTCTCAACCTTCCTAATGCTGTGATCCTTTAGTACAGTTCCTCATGTTGTGGTGATCCCCAACCATAAAATAATTTTCGTTGCTACTTTAGTAAAGAGAAGAGTGGGAAAGAACAAATGTCCAGTGTCTTAATCAATCCCACTCTGTATTCCTGGGTTGTCAGAGTGTCCTCTGATCAACCCAAGAAACCTCCCAGCCAAACAAAAGGAAGCATCCTTCCAGTGCTTGGGGAAGAATCCCTGAGGACTGTGGCCTCCTCAGCCCCTACACTTGTCTGGATTTAGCCACAATTACCAGTGTAGCGCTTTGTATCTGCTGGCTCTCCTGAGCTTATTACTTGCTGGCAGCACAGTTCCGAGAAATCAGCTTTCAGGGAGCCTGGTCCCACCTGATGCAATTTCTGCCCCTTTCTACACCTGCCCCCCAAAGTGGGGATGAGCCACGCCCTAGAGAAACTGGCTTTGCAGTGCTTGCACATTTAATATTTCATAATTTCTACAAACTTTTTCCAAATCCCCAGTAACAAAGGAAAACAGGCTTTCTTCAAGAGCAGGTCTTAAATGCTGTTTTCCAACCTCACTTTCTTTCCCCAGAGTTAACAAGTCAGGATTGAGAGACATTTTGAAACTTTTGCATTAGAATGAGTTACAACCAGCCAAAGTCTAATCCCTGGCCATTCTTGCTTTAGCAAGTTGCCCTGGTCTTCCCTTCACAGGCCTCTGTTTGCCCAGAGATGCTGTGTAGGGGAGTCATTTTGCCCTTTGTTTGGAGCTGACTTCTAGGCCTTTGTTAGCTTGGTTAAACTTTTTTTTCTCCAATACACAAAAAGCCAATCGAATTTAATTTTTCAATGAAAAGCAATAAAAAGGACCTTACAACACACCTACAACATTTGAAGCACACTTAAAACATCTGAAAAATAACGGAATAAGCCAGTACAAACCTAACTAAATACATAAAGCAATCCTTTACCAACATTCAAACAAAGCAGAAAAACTGCAAGGAGAGAGAGAAAAGCAGCAGGATAAGTAGAGAAAGTTTGGGACTATGGAAGAGAAGATAGGAAAAGAGCTGGGAGAGAACATTTTTTTTCCAAAGGCCCTCCAGTGTCCTGAGGTCAGGACCCCAGGACCTCTGGGTGCTACTTCTTGATTGGCTCTCAACCAGAGGAAAGGATTGACTACAAAACAGTTTCAAAAGCCGTCTAACATTGCCTTTGGCTCCTTTCTGGAGCCAAGGGGAATTAGAAAGTTTGTTCCCCAACAGCCTTTTGCCTGTGATCTGGAGGTCAGCAGCTGCATTTACCAGCTATGCACATTTACCAGCTGACGGGCATCAAAATTATTAGGCTCCATTATTATAGCTATAGAGAAAAGCTGGATAGAGGTAAGTGGTCCCATTGCTTACCACAGATTTTCTATCCTGGATGGGCAATTTCATCTTCGGTAGGTCCTTGGTCTCAGTGATTCAAAGAATGAATCCATGGACCACACAGATCAGTGGTAAGACAGGATTTATTTTACAGAAAAGAGTACAGAGAAAAAAACACCAAAGCTCTTGGCAGAGAGAAAAACTCAAGTGTAAAGAAGGCTTTCTCTCTTTCTGTCTCTCTTAGAGTTTTTTGTCCAGGGGTATGCATATGGTTGTATGGGTCCTCTGTAGTTGCATTTAGGTAACAAATGAATGGAAACAATCAGTTTGGTTCTCAGGCCTAGGAAACCTACATGAAATTGACTAGGCCTAGGAAACTTACATGAAATTGAGGAGGACTGGGAACCTGGAGTTCCTTGTTTAGCTGCACTTGCTAGGGGAGTGGGACACTAAGGCCTGGTGTCTTCCCAACAGTTGTCAGGCAGCCCCCTCCAGCCGGCTGGTTCCTCTGCTGGCTTGGCCACACCAACACCAACACCCTCACAGCGAAGGCGGCAGGTGTACCACTCTAGGGGCTGGCTGGGGTGCCACCCACCCTGTATCAATGGGAGAGTGAGGGAGGCTATGTGGAAGGCTTCCAAGCTGCCCTGTGATCCAAAGGGTGAGAACGGTCCTCAAAACAAGGGCCCCCTGCTGTGACAAGCAGGTCTCCCAGGTACAGTTCTCACTGCCTCCACTTCTAAGAATTAGCATTTTGTAGCAGCATGGCAGCTTCTTGCTCCAGTTTGCGTACACACTGGCCTGTTATAGTGGTGCCACAGTGATCTACACTCACAATTCCAGCTCTGTAAGACCAGACTGGCAGGGCCGCTCAAAGTCATAAGTTCCTCATCAGCCTGAGCAAAGTCATAAGTTCCTTGTCAGCCTGAGAAAAAGCAAGACCCCAGCTCCACTAAATATTATAGAAAATCAGCAGAATGTTGCAGTGGGGACCTACCAATATGACCTTTCCAAAGGCCTAAGCTAGAAGGACACACTAGATTAGGGGCTGAAGGCCTCTTTGAGCCATACCAATGCCATGGCACCCCAGCCCAGGCCTCCAGGTGAGGCTCTGTTCCATTAATAGAATATACAATGAAATAGAATAAAAGAGATCAGAAAAATATAATAATAAATACATAAAGATAACTTAAAATAAAATTATGTAAGATGTTAAACCACGGGATATATTAGTTGTTATTTGAGAAATTTATGAGGGAAAGATGAGAAAAGTAAAAAAATCTCTATATAAAGTAAGAAAGGAGGGCAGTGCCTGTGGCTCAGTGGGTAGGGTGCTGGCCTCGTATATCCAGGGTGGCAGGATTGACGGGCCCGCCATCCACTAGCGAGGTTCTGAGGAGGGGGCACTGGGATGAAATAACACACACACACACACACACACACAGGGTAATGGACTCAGTCAGGCTGAGACTGAGACAAGACTTTATTTTTCTTCCATGCTTTTATATTCTCACAGGGGAAAAGGTCATTTAAGGTTTTTTACTTTAACATTCTCTTACTCCTTGGGAACTGCTGTGCTGTTTACCTTGAAACTGCCATGCTGTTTATCTCTAGTTTTGACTATCTGGACTTCTTACTACCTGTTCTGGCTCCTGCCAGTTTCATCTTAGAAAAAGTCAGACCTTGGCCATAGCCAGGGCAAAAGCGGTTTCTCACGCAGGGGGAGTCCCCTGTGGGTTCCTACGTCTCACGGCTTCCCACACAGGATTAAACCCGGCCCTGGCCAAACTGCAACAAAAAAATAGGCGGGCATTGTGGCAGGCGCCTGTAGTCCCAGCTACTCCTGGGGCTGAGGCAAGAGAATTTGTTAAGCCCAGGAGTTGGAGGTTGCTGTGAGCTATGTGATGCCACGGCACTCTACTGAGGGTGATAAAGTGAGACTCTGTCTCTAAAAAAAAAAAAATAAATAAATAAAAAATAAAAAAGGAGAGAAATAGAAAAGAAAAAACAAGGAACAGAGAAACCATAGCAAAGATGGAGCCCTTGATATTGAAGAAAGTAAAAATGGAAAAATAAAAAATACAAAAAAAATAAAGAAGAAAAAAGAAAAAAGTTTTTACTGAGGAAAACTAATTTAAAACTGAGGAAAAATAATTTAAGAAAATAACTTTGGAAAAAATAATTTAACAATTTGTGGAGAAGGAGCAAGATGGCAGCTGAGTAACAGCTTCCTTGTAAATGGGCACGGTGAGACTGGGGAGAGAGGACTTCAGGCGTCTCTGGCTGGCAGGATCTGCCCAGAAACATCCCCTTGGGGACACAGGGAGACAGCGTGAGACTTCTGGACCCCTGGAGGAAGGCAAAAGCAGTGGAGATCTGGCAAGTGGTTGCGTGTGTTTATTCCGTCTAATCCCGCCAGCAGCTGTAGGTACAGCAGCAGTGAGATTGAAAACTGGAAAGGCCTTACCTGTAAGCTCTTTGGGGTTTTTTTTTGGACTTGGCACTCAGTTGAACTATCTTGGGAGAACTTGGGCAAGAGTGCAGGGGTCTTTGAGTGTTGTTTAGGGCCCCAGACTGAGCCACCGAGCCAGATAGAGCTACCAGTGTTTGGTTGTGGGCCATGTGGAGCCATTGTGGGAGAACTGCCCTGGCAAGCTCCACCCTCAGGGTCACAGAACAAGCATCAGGCGGGAACAAGTAATCTAGTGACTAAGCGGCCTAAAGGCGGGGACTGAGACGCCTTGCAGCCTTAGCCCTCAGGGGCATAGGGTGAGACTGGTTTTGGCACACTGGGTAAGTGGATAGACAGTTAAGGAGTGATTCCAGTGACAAGCTCTTTCCTGGGAAAGCTTCTGCTTAGCCCAAGTAGCAATTTAAAGTGCCATCTAAGCAGGCTGAGGAGGATTTAGGCTCTCCACCCTGTAGGGTTTGAGAAATCATTACAGGCCTCCAGTCTTCATTTTGTACAGCTGTATCAACATTGTGATTAACATATCACACCCAAGAAGATCACCTCTTGCCCAGACAATATTCAGCAAGATATATATACTGCTTTGTTTTTGGTTTGGTTTGGTTTTATGTTTTGTTTTGTTTTTTTGTTTGTTTTTGTTATTGTTGTTTTGTTTTTAATTTCAACATCTTCCATAAAGATTTTTCTTTTCTTTTTTATTTCTTTT
>CAUYON010186398.1:0-16368 GCA_963573935.1 Arctocebus calabarensis
CACCCTGGATAGAGTGCTGTGAAATCACAGCTCACAGCAACCTCCAATTCCTGGGCTCAAGCGAGTCTCCTGCCTCCGCCTCCCAAGTAGCTGGGACTACAGGCGCCCGCCACAACGCCCGGCCATTTTTTGGTTGCAGCCATCATTGTTAGTTTGGCGGGCCCGGGCTGGATTTGAACCCGCCAGCTTAGGTGTACGTGGCTGGCGCCTTAGCCCGTTGAGCCACAGGCGCCGAGCCGTGATCTGATTTTAAAACCTCTCTGATTATTATGTTGAAAATATATTTTAAGCCCAGGAGTTGGAGGTGGTTGTGAGCTGTGTGACGCCACAGCACTCTACTGAGGGCAATAGAGTGAGACTCTATAAAAAAAAAAAAAAGTTGTGATCTGATTTTAAAACCTCTCTGATTATTACGTTGAAAATATATTTTAAGGGGCCGGGCATGGTGGATCATCATGCCTTTAATCCTAGCACTTGGGAGACCAAGGCCGCTGGACTGCCTGGGCTCACAGGTTTGAGACCAGCCTGAGCCAGAGCGAGACTTAGGCTCAGCATTTACTCTCAATTATTTAACTTCAGTATTCCCATTTTATAGATGGAAAAAACTATACACTGTAAAACATGAGACTAAGTTAGATTTCTCTAAGGTTGCGGGCATTAAGTAGCAGAGCAGGAAATTAAATCCAAGCAGTTTAGTTCTGTTAAAACCACAGAGCTCTGGTTCTTTCCTGGATGGGGAATAAAGGACTTCTAATCTGTATGCCAGATCCAGTCCTTGGCTTAATTTCATCAGGCTTGTAAGATGCAAAACTCTGCCCTCAGCTTGCCATGCTCCCTCTGTGTTCAGTTTCCTGATTCTTCAGTCTGTAAGGTTTAGCTGTCTCTATCTCAGCCTCTGTTGCCCTGTGACCTGCAGGAGGATGCCGGGACAATCCAACAGCCAGAAAATGGAACTGCTGACATTCAGGGATCTGGCCAGAGAATTCTCTTCAGAGGAATGGAAATACTTGGACCCTGCTCAGCGAAATATGTGTAGGGATGTGATGTTAGAGAACAGAAACCTGGTCTCTAACTTGCTGTCTCTAAGCTGGACCTGTTCACCCTTGGGAAAAAAAGAAAGAGCCCTGGAATGCAAAGAGCGAAAACAGTAGCCAACTACACAGCACTACATATTAAAGGAACCAAGGAGCAGTGTTTTGAAACTCCAGAGAAGCCTAGGACTTTGGATAGTTTGGCTTAAGAGTTCTTTCAAATATTTCTGGAGACTAGATATTAAACATGGAAGAGAATATATCTAAATGTGATGAATTTGATGAATCTTTTATTAAAACACTATTATACTCTCACCAACCAATAATATCATCAGATGCCAAAATCCATAATACTGATCAGTGTGGTAAGTTGTTTACCAAGTCATTATTGCAGAGTCAATGCCAGGAAATAAATAATTGGGAAGAACATTATGTATCAAATAGAATTTTGATGTCTTTTAACCAGAGCTCTACCCTAAACAACTACCAGCATACTTATGTTGATGAATGAAATTATCAATTCGGTAAACCTGAGAAAACCTTCAACCAATTTTCATGCTCTAGAAAACATCAGAATCGTCAATTCCAAAAGATCCAGTTCAAATATAAAAAATGTGGGAAAGTCTTTCATCAATTAGCCTCAATCTTTAAAATTACAGTAATTACAGCACTGTACTGGATAAAAAATAATGATTTTTGAGTAGTTGTTTCATGGAGCATCTCGTATATTTAAATAGGATTGTTTTGTATATAGGTTAGTTAATTTGCTTTAATACATACAACTGAATGTGCAGTGAATAAAATGTCAGTTTGCCATGAATGTCAGCTATCAGATGGCAATACTTAAACACAGTGGAATAACTTCTTCAGTAATCTGTTTTTCCTGAGCAACCAAACTTTCAATAATGTGGATAATATTGTTCTCATAGTTATGATTTTGTGTCTTCCTGTTTTTTTGTAACTATAGGGAAGTTGATGTAGTTACATTAAGATTATATGAAGTTAAAAAAAGAAACAAAAATCTATGATTATGAAAATTTCATGGCAATTATCTAGAAACCACATGTGGAAACATCACTACATGAAAAATACTACTTTTTAAACATGGTGTACACTGTAGGAAGAGGAGGAGGAGGAAACTATTCTCCCAAAAGTTAAATAGGTGTATCTTTTCCCCTTGAAATGAAAAATATCATACTACATTCCTTTTAATTTTTTACATTCCTTTTACAGAGGAAAAACATTTTTAAACAAATTCTGACAATGGTTAAATTATCTGAAAGCTAAACAACTAATTTTAAGGAAAAAACAAAAATAACAGTACTACTTATAAGAGTTTAAACTGATTTGGGATGGCTTCCTTGTCCTTCATTTATTCATTAAGCAAACATCTGAGAGTGTACTGTACGTTGTAGCACATAAATGAAGGGTCCTCAAGGAATTAACATTCTTATATAGTGTTTCTTTTCTTTTTTTCTTTCTTTTTATTAGAGTTTCACTCTGTACCCCTGGGTAGAGTGCCTGGCATCATAGCTCACAGCAATCTCAAATTCTTGGGCTCAACCAATCCACTTGCCTCTGCCTCCCAAGTAGCTGGGATCACAGGTGCCCACCATAACGCCTAGCTAGTTTTACTATTTTTAATAGATACAGGGGTCTCACTCTTGTGCAGACTGGTCTTGAACTCCTGAGTGCTTGCAATCCAGCCGCGGCAACCTCCCAGAGTGCTAAGATTACATGCACAAGCCACCGCACCCAGCCAGTGTAGTGTTTCTTAAATTGTGGCCCATGGATGGGCACAGTGGATCATGCCTGTAATCCTAGTACTCTGGAAGACTGAGGCAGGTAGATTGCTTGAGATCACAAGTTTAAAACCAGCCTGAGCAAAAGCTAGACCCTATCTCTACGCAAAATAGAAAAAAACTGAGGCAAGAGGATGCTTGAGCCCAAGAGTTGGAGGTTGCTGTGAGTTAATGACACTATGGCAATACTGTACCCAGGGCAACAGCTTGAGACTCTGTCACCAAAAAAAAAAAAAAATTAAATTTTGTGGTCCCAGACTCTTGAAGGGTCCCAGGAGAATTTTTTTTATTTTTTTTTTTTGAGACAGTCTTACTTTGTCACCCTTGGTAGACTGCCATGGGGTCACAGCTCACAGCAACTTCAAAATCCTGGACTCAAGCAATTCTCTTGCCTTAGCCTCCCAAGTAGCTGTGATTACAGGTGCCCACCACAATGCCAGGCTATTTTTAGAGACAAGGTCTCAACTCTGGCTTAGGCTGGTCTTGAACCTGTGACCTCAGACAATCCCCCCTGCCTCAGCCTCCCAAGTGCTGGGATTATAGGCGTGAACCACTGCTCCCGGTCTCCCAGGAGAAATTCTTGGGGTTTTTTTGGAGACAGAGTCTCACTATGTGGCCCTTAGTAGAGTGCCGTGGCATCACTGCTCAAAGCAATCTTAAACTCTTGGGCTTAAGTAATTCTCTTGCCTCCCAAGTAGCTGGGACTACAGCTGCCGCCACAACACCCAGCTATTTTTTGTTGAGGTTGTCATTGCTGTTTAGCAGGCTAGGTTCGAACCCTTCAGCCTCAGTGTATGTGGCTGGTGACAAAACCACTGTGCTATGGGCACCGATCCACCCAGGAGAAATTTTTAACACTCAAACTATAAAACTAATTTTTAAATATTTGCTTTGAAAAATCCAATAAATATAAATACAAATAGAAATCTGGACTGCTTATGTCACTAAGCACTAACCCTAAAGGATAAAAAAAATAATAAATTTATATTAAAATTAAAAATTTTAATCCATTAAAAGATATCATTAAAGGAGTAAAAAGGCAACCCAGAGTGGAGAAGATATTTCTCATACATACATACAAGGGGCGGCGCCTGTGGCTCAGCAAGTAGGGCGCCGGTCCCATATACCGAAGGTGGCGGGTTCAAACCCAGCCTCAGCAGAACTGCAAAACAGAAAAGTAGCCGGGTGTTGTGGCGGGCGCCTGTAGTCCTAGTTACTTGGGAGGCTGAGGCAAGAGAATCATCTGAGCCCAGGAGTTGGAAGTTGCTGTGAGCTGTGTGACACCAGGGCACTCTACCGAAGGCGATAAAGTGAGACTCTGTCTCTATAAAAAAAAAAATAATAATACATACATACAAGAAAGGCTCTTACTAGAATATATAAAGCACTCCTAAAAAAAAGTTAAGAAACCTGGCCTCAGCCAAACTGCAACAACAACAACAACAACAAAAAAAAATAGCCAGGTGTTGTGGCGGGCACCTGTAGTCTCAGCACTTGGGAGGCTAAGGCAAGACTATCTCCTAAGCCCAAGAGCTGGAGGTTGCTGTGAGCCAAAGCACTCTACCGAGGGCGACAAAGTAAAACTGTCTCAAAAAAAAAAAAAGTTAAGAAAACCAAAACAACTCAATTTCAAAATCTGCAAGAGACTTGAACAGACTTTTTTTTTTTTGCAGTTTTTGGCCAGGGCTAGGTTTGAACCTGCCACCTCCAGTATATGGGGCCAGTGCTCTACTCCTTTGAACCACAGGCGCCGCCCTTGAACAGACTCTTTATAAAGATGATACCTAAATGGCCAATAACCATGTGAAAAGGTGCCCATCACTTTAATCATAAGGGAAATACATAGTAAAACCACAATGAAATATCACTACCTACCACCAAAAAGGCTACAACAGAACAGCAATGTCAAGTGTCAGATAGAATACTCTCAACTCTCATCCTGCTGCTGAGTGTAAACTAGTATGACCATTTTGTAAAACTATTTAGCAGTGTTTATGAAAGTTAACACAGGCATACCACATGACCCAACAATTTCACTCCTAGATATGCCTCCAACTAAACTGCATGCATGTGTCTACCAAAAGATATACCTAAGTTCACAGTATCCTTATTCTCAATAGTCAAGAAATACAAGCAACCCTACTGTCCCCAAAACAGAATGAATAAATGGTAAAATATTGAAACAGAATACTATACATCAATAAAAAATAAGTATGTAACAACATAGATGAATCTCCAGACACAATGATGAACAAAGAGGTCGGACACAAGAGTACCAAATATGGGGCAGTGCCCGTAGCTCAGTCGACAGGGCGCCGGCCATATACACCCAGGCTGGCAGGTTCAAACCCAGCCTGGGCCTACCAAACAACGACAACTGCAGGGCGATACCTATGGCTCAGTGAGTAGGGCGCCGGGTTCACCGCGGCCCCAGCCAAACTGCAACAAAAATTAGCAGGGCATTGTGGCAGGCACCTATAGTCCCAGCTACTCGGGAGGCTGAGATAAGAGAATCACCTAAGCCCAAGTACTGGAGGTTTTTGTGAGCTGGATGGCACTCTATGGAGGGTGACAAAGTGAGACTCGGTCTCTAAATAAAAAAACAAAAAAAAAAAAACAGTGACAACGGCAAAAAAATGTAGCCAGGTGTTGTGGTGGGTGCCTGTAGTCCCAGCTACTTGGGAAGCTGAGGCAAAAGAATCGCTTAAGTTTTGAGGTTGCGATGAGCTGTGACAACATGGCACTTTTACCCAAGGCAACAGCTTGAGACTCTGTCTCAAAAACAATAACAAAAAAAGAGTACTAGGGCGGTGCCTGTGGCTCATTGAATAGGGCACCAGCCCCATATAAAAAAAAAAAAAAAAAAAGAGTACCAAATATGTTTGTGAATATGCATAAGCTATCAGACGATCAGAAGTTAGAATAGCTATTTCCTTGAGAAGAGGGTTTGGGTTTCAAGTTAACTGGATAGGGCAAGAGAAAGGGGGCTTTAAAGGTACTGTTAACATTCTATTTCTAGATCTGGATGCTCACTATTATAGGTATTTTACTTTATCAAAAATGCATCATGATGGTGGCCTATACCTCAGTGGATATGGCATCAGCTACATACACCAGGCTGGCGGGTTTGAACCTGGCCTGGGCCAGCTAAACAACAATGACAATACAACAACAACAATAAAAAAAAAAATAGCTGGGCATTGTGGCGGGTGCATGTAGCCCAGCTACTTGGGAGGCTAGAGAATCACTTAAGCCCCAGAGTTTGAGGTTGCTGTGAACTATGACACCACGACACTCTACCAACATAGTGAGACTCTGTCTCACAAAAAAAAAAAAAAAAAAAAATGCATGGAACAGTATATTTTGTGAATTTCAGTATACAAGCCATATTATTGAAGAGTTTTCTTTTAAGGCCAGGTGCAGTGGCTCCTAGCCACTGCCATCCTTGCACTCTGGGAGACTGAGGAAGGTGGATTGTTTGAGCTCAGGAGTTTGAGACCAGCCTGAGCAAAAAGTGAGACCCCATCTCTACTAAAAATAGAAAAACTGGCTCAGGGCTTGCAGCACAGTAGTTATGGCACCAGCCACATATACCGAGGGTGGTAGGTTCAAACCCGGCCTGGGCCAGCTAAACAACAATGACAACTGCAACAAAAAATAGCCAGGCATTGTGGCGGACCCCTGTAGTCCTAGCTACTTGGGAGGCTGGGACAGGAGAATTGCTTAGGTCCAAGAGTTTGAGGTTGCTATGAGCTGTAACGCCATGGCACTCTACCCAGAGCGACGTGATGAGACTGTCTCAAAAAAGAAAAAAGAAAGGGCGCGGTGCCTGTGGCTCAACAGAGTAAGGCGCTGACCCCATATGTCAGAGGTGGCGGGTTCAAACCCAATTCTGGCCAAAAACTGCAAAAAAAAAGAAAAAGAAAAATAGAAAAACTGAGGCAAGAGGATCACTTGATTCCAAGAGTAGGAAGTTGCTACGAGCTATGACGCCACAGCAATATACCCGGGGCAACAGCTTGAGACTTTTAAAACAGTAATGCTAATGTTACTCATTTAAATCTTGAGTTTTTAGTGTTGTAATTAACTAGTAAGTGTCTTTTTCAATTACAAAGTAATTCTGAGCCTAAGATTTTTTTTTTTTTTTGAGACAGAGCCTCAAGCTGTCATCCTGGATAGAGTGCCGTAGCATCACAGCTCACAGCAACCTCCAACTTCTGGGCTCAAGCGAGTCTCCTGCCTCTGCCTCCCAAGTAGCTGGGACTACAGGTGCCCGCCACAACCCCGGCCATTTTTTTTGGTTGCAACCATCATTGTTGTTTGGCGGGCCTGGGCTGGATTCAAACCTGCCAGCTCAGGTATACGTGGTTGGCGCCTTAGCTCGTTGAACCACAGGCGCCGAGCCCTGAGCTTAAAGATATTTATAGCTAATTTTACATTTTTAGAAATGTTAAAATAGCCTCTTTTCTTTTCCCCTCTATCCTTCCTTTCTGAATAATTTAGTCCAACAGCCTGGTTCTTGCTGTCAAAGAAGGAAATTACATATATGGAAATTAGGATAGAAAAACCCTATGGTATTGGATTAAAAGGATTGGGGTAGGCCTGGCACGGTGGCTCACACCTATAATCCCAGCATTCTGGGAGACAGGTGAATTGCTTGAAGGAGTTAGAGACCAGCCTAAGCAAAAATGAGACCCCACCCCCATCTCTACTAAAAATAGAAAAACTGAGGCAAGAGGATTGCTTGAGCCCAAGAATTGGAAGTTGCTATAAGCTATGATGCCATGGCACTCTACCCAGGGGGACAGCTTGAGACTGTCTCAAAAAATAAATAAAACAGGCTCTCCGCCTGTAGCTCAAGCAGCTAAGACGTCAGCCACACACACCAGAGCTGGAAGGTTTGAATCCGGCCCGGGCCTGCCAAATACCAATGACAACTACAACCAAAAAAATAGCCAGGCGTTGTGGCAGGCGCCTACAGTCCCAGCTACTTGGAAGGCTAAGGCAAGAGAATCGCTTAAGCGCATGAGTTGAAGGTTGCTGTGAGCTGTGATCCCATAGCACTCTACCCAAGGTGACAGCTAGAGGCTCTGTCTCAAAAAAATAAAAAATAAATAAATAAAAGGATTGGGATAAATACATGGTTTTTGATAAAAGCCAAAAATAAGTACAGATGTAACTGTGTGTGCACATGTGTATATGTCCTTATGTCTTACCTCAGTCCACGGAGAGGGCCTGGAAGGAGCAACACCCCAATAGCAATTATAATTCCTAGGAACCAGACCTTGATTTCACAATACCATACTCCACAAGAAGGGTACCTGACAGAAAATGTGAATTTCAAGATTGGGACAGAGATGATCCTGAAACATCTTTTTTGCGCCAGAAAGTAAATATTTGACCCAGGCAAAATAAATGATAGTTACATAATTTAACACATGAAATAAAGGGTTTAGATCCCTTTCTCTGCTATAATCTACATGAAGGAATCAGTATCCTTTAATAAAACATGTTGGTTGGGAGAATCAAATAAAGTATGTTCATTCAGCTTTATCTAAAAAGTATTTCCTAATGAAAGACTCAGTTCTAAAACCAATTGCCAGTAAAGTCCCAGAGTCTCTTATCTGTAGCTATGGTGGTTGTTTCCAAGAAAAACAAACATACCTTAGTAAGATAGTAGTTTAAAGAATAAATTGTTCTAATGTGTTTGGGGTGGGGGTAAATGTTATTGGCCAGAAAAGAAAGATGCTATATAGATCTTCCTAGAATATATTATCTCTTTAAAAAAATCTGCACTTCTAAAATACAAGAGTGTTTTTTCAAGCAATGAGTTCATCTACAAGAATCCCATTTTGGTGGCAACTGTAGCTTCGTGGGTAAGGCACCAGCCATATACACCGAGGCTGGAGGGTTTGAGCATGGCCTGGGCCTGCTAACCAATGACAACTGCAACCAAAAACTAGCCGGGCGTTGTGGCGGGCACTTGTAGTCCCAGCTACTTGGGAGGCTGAGGCAAGAGAATCACTTAAGTCCAAAAGTTTGAGGTTTTTGTGAGCTGTGATGCCACAGCACTTTACCAAGGGCGACGTAGTGAGACTGTCTCAAAAAAAAAAAAAAAAAAAAAAGGAAAGAAAAAAGAAACCCATTTTATGTAATCCTAAAAAAAAAAAAAGATATATAATTGTGTACAAATATAAAATTTGGTATTGTGTAAAAAAAATACAAATGCTCAAACATACAAAAGTAAACAATAACTGAAAAATCCACTGCTTGCAAAATGATTCAATTTACAATAAAATACAAATATTGACCTTTATTTTTGTCCTGAAAACATCCATAAATCTCTATACAATATATGAGACAAAACATACCCCATCAATTTATAGGAGTAATATTACAGCAATATTTTAATGTCAAAAGTCGCGCTTTAAAGAAAACAAAAATACATTACTATTCCTGTACATTATCTTGCTACTTTTTTTTATATCAGAATTTTAATCTTTGTAGACTTGCTTTACATTTTAGCATTCACAACACTAAACAAAATAATTTTCAAGAACTGTATTTAAAATTTTTTTTTTTTTTGTAGCGACAGAGTCTCACTTATCACCCTCAGTAGAGTGCCGTAATGTCACACAGCTCACAGCAACCTCCAACTCCTGGGCTTAGGCGAGTCTCTTACCTCAGCCTCCCAAGTAGCTGGGACCACAGGTGCCTGCCACAATGCCCAGCTATTTTGTTGCAGTTTGGTTGGGGCTGGTTTTGAACCCGCCACCCCCGGTATATGGGGCCGGCACCTTACTGACTGAGCCACAGGCACCGCCCCAAGAACTATATTTAATTTTTAATTGTATACTTCATTTAACTTTGAATCTTTTTTTAAAATTTTTTTTATTTTTACATATACATATGTTTATTAGGTTTCCACTTTTTGCCTTCCCAGAATTTAAAAGGCTTAAAATTTAGTAACAATAACAATGTTTAAGATAAGGACTAGAAACAAAAACCAGGTAAAGAATGAATGAAGAGGCTTGGCGTCTGTGGCTCAACGGGCTAGGGCGCCAGCCACGTACACCTGAGCTGGCGGGTTCGAATCCAGCCCGGGCCCGCCAGACAACAATGATGGCTGCAACCAAGAAATGGCCGGGCATTGTGGTCCCAGCCCAGAAGTTGACAGACAAGTTGAAGGAAAGGCACAATATAATAGGACCCATACAACTAAGGGCAATTATTTACCTATTTATATTTATTTTTTCAGACAGTCTCACTCTGTCACCCTGGGTAGAGAGTGCTGTGGTGTTGTAGCTCATAGCAACCTCAAACTCTTGGGCTCCAGTGATCCTCTTGCCTCAGCCTCCCAAGTAGCTGGGACTATAGGCGCCTACCACAACGCCTGGTTAGTTTTTCTACTTTTAGTAAAGATGAGGTTCGCTTTTGCTCAGGCTGGTCTCGAACTCCTGAGATCAGGCAATCCACCTGCCTTAGCCTCCAAGAGTGCTAGAATTACAGGCATGAGCCACTGTGCCTGACCTGCAATTATTTATTTTTTATCACCGGTACTCTTTCATGCCCTTAACATTCTGAACACCACATAAGGAGTTTAGTTGTTTTAAGATTTATATTTGATCCCTCCTCAAAGTTCCTGATCCACTGATTATAGATCACAGTCATGCAGTAGTTAATGTCATTTGAGAAATGTGTTATTAGGTGATGTCATCATTATGCGAACATCGTACTTACACAAACCTAGATGGTTGGTATAGCCTTCTACACACCTAGGCTATATGGTATAGCCTATTACTCTTAGGCTAATAGTCTGTATATATAATGTTACTGTACTGAATACTGTAGGCAACTGGAACACAAAGGTAACTATTTGTATATCTAAACATAGAAAAGCCACAGTGAAAATATAGTATGAAAGATTAAAAAAAAAAAAGTAAACCTGTAGAGGGTACTTACCATGATGGGAATGTGTAGGCCTGGATGAGTGAATGTAGGGAGGACCGGGACATTAATGTGTGGACATTACTATGGAATTTATAAGTATTAAATTATTTTTAAATGTATAATTTACAGAAATTTATACTTTAGGCTATACTAAATTATAACAAAAAACTTGCGGCGCCCGTGGCTCAAGCAGCTAAGGCTCTAGCCACGTACACCTGAGGTAGCGGGTTCAAATCCAGCCTGGACCCATCAAACAACAGTGATGGCTGTAACCCAAAAATAGCTGGGCGTTGTGGTGGGCACCTATAGTCCCAGCTACTTGGGAGATGGAGGCAGGAGACTCGCTTGAGCCCAGGAATTGGAGGTTGCTGTGAGCTGTGATGCCACAGCACTCTACCTACGGCAACAGCTTGAGGCTCTGTCTTAAAAAAAAAAAAAAAAAAAAAAAACTTGGGGCCAGGCGCAGTGGCTCGTGCCCGTAATCCTAGCACTCTGGGAGGCTGAGGTGGGTGAATCACTTGGGCTCACGAGTTTGAGACCAGCCTGAGCAAATGGGAGACCCCATCTAAGCTTGTATTTTAAAAACTAAGACACAGGCTCGGCGCCTGTGGCTCAACAGGCTAAGGTGCCAGCCACGTGTACCTGAGCTGGCGGGTTCGAATCCAGCCCCGGCCCGCCAAAAACAATGATGGCTGCAACCAAAAAATAGCCGGGCGCCTATAGTCCCAGCTAGTTGGAAGGCAGAGGCAGGAGACTTGCTTGAGCCCAGGAATTGGAAGTTGCTGTGAGCTGTGATGCCAGGGAACTCTATCCAGGGTGACAGCTTGAGGCTCTGTCTCAAAAAATAAAAAAATAAATAAAAATAAAATAAAAATAAAAACTAAGACACACACACCTGTGCATGAATAAACCTACACATAGTCAGGATTATCAACATTATCATCTTCCACACACTGTCCCACTAGAAGCAGCAATAACACATATGTAGCTGTCATGTCCTATGATGATACCTTCTTTTGGAATGTCTCCCAAAGGACCAATGTGAGGCTATTTTGCAGTTTACTGCAGTTACTGTCAAAAAAAAACACACACACACACACAAGCAAATGCTTTCTCCATTCCTCTCTGTACATTCAGAGCCAAGGTACTGAGCTGGTAAAAGAAACACTTTGGGCTATGAGACTGAAGTTTTAATTCAGACTAAACAGGATTTTTTTTTTTAGACGACAAACCTATGAGATCTGGCTGAAATGTCAACATGTTAACACGGAAAGAAAATTCAACAAAACACGGACAAAAGCAGTATTTGGGGGAAAATCATTTTCTATTACAAATAAATTAATGCCTGCTCCTTTAAAATATAATGTATTATTTGTTTCTTTACTATCAGTATTTACTCATGAGAATATAAACCTCAAAGTCTAAGAACCCTGCCTGTCATATTTATCATTAACACTAGCACAAAGCAGAGGCTCAGACTTTTATGGAACTAACAAACCCCAGCTATGCAGACCACTTACCCCTTGGTATCACTTACATGTACTCCATGGATTTGACCCATTTTTTTCCCCCAAAAAAATTTTTTTCCAGTTTCTATTTGGCCAGGGCTGGGTTTGAACCTGCCACCTCCAGCATATGGGGCCAGCACCTTACTCCTTTGAGCCACAGGCACCGCCCCTGACCCATGTTTTGACATAAACTGTACTTTGCTTTGTTTAGAGTATACAAGGTACCTACTTCCCCAAACTACTATACCAAGACACAAGCCAAAGGGCTTTTAGTGACACAACTGGTTTCACGAAGATCCTAGGCAGGCATGGTGGCTCACACCTATAATCCTAGCACTTAGGGAGGCCAAGATCTTTTGAGCGCCAGAGTTTAAGACCAACCTGAGCAACACAGTGAGACCCCTCTCAGAAAGGAAGGGAAAAGGGAAGGAAAAGAATGAGAGAAAGAAAAACTGCCACGCATAGTGGCCTGCACCTATAGTCCCAGCTACTTGGGAGGCTGAGGCAGAAAGATTGCTTGAGCTAAGGAGTTAGAAGCTGCAGCAAGCCATGATGATGCCACTACACTCTGGCATGAGCAAGACCTGGATTCAAAAAACAAAAGAGACAGAGGGAGAGAAAGGGAGAGAGGAAAAAAAAACCTCTCCGTCACTAGACAGATGCCTAGTCTCCTCTTGATACCTTCCAGCACTCTAAAATTCTCTTCCTCTAATGCACTGAAAAAGGACTGATTTCTCAATATTTATCCTAAATTGTCACTTCCTTTTAGTAGCTTTAATTAATATATATCACCTCTGTTATGGGTTTATGGGAATTGCACTTTGTTTTTTGAATCAGGATCTCACTGTGTCACCCTTGCTAGACTATAGTGGCATCCTGATAGCTCACGGCAACCTCAAACTCCTGGGCTTAAGAGATCTGCCTCAGTCTCTTGAGTGGCTAGGACTACAGGAGCATGCCAGGGCGCCTGGCTAATTTTTCTATTTTTTGTAGACACAGGGTCTCCCTCTTGCTGAGGCTGGTCTAAAATTCCTGACCTCAAGCAATCCTCCGGCCTTGGCTTCCCCCAGAGCTAGGATTCAAGCATGAGCCATCATACCTAGCCAATAATTACACATTTGTTTGCACAGATCATGAAAATATTCTCTCATTTAAGTTTATCACATAGTTTTCTTTTATTTATTTACTTTTTTTTTTTTGAGAACAAGCCTCAAGCTGTCACCCTGGATAGAGTGCTGTGGCATCACAGCTCACAGCAACCTCCAATTCCTAGGCTCAAGCGAGTCCCCTGCCTCCACTTCCCAAGTTCCTGGGACTACAGGTGCCTGCCACAACACCCGGCCATTTTTTGGTTGCAGCCGTCATTGTTGTTTGGCAGGCCCGGGCTAGATTCGAACCGGCCAGCTCAGGTGTACGTGGCTGGTGCCTTAGCTGCTTGAGCCACAGGTGCTGAGCCTATCACATAGTTTAAAAGCCACTGAATCCACTATTCCCATTCCTATTTCTACCCATGACCAACACAGATACTCCTGGATTTATTTTCTCCCTGGTTGTGTCCAGTGCAACTGTGCCTTTATGGTAAGACACTGGAGAGAGAGAAAAGACTCATGTCCCTATGCACCCCCCCCTTTTTTTTAATAGAGACAGGGTCTCACCTTTGTCACCCGCAGTAGAGTGCTGTGGTGTCACACAGCTCACAGCAACCTCCAACTCCTGGGCACAGGCGATTCTCTTACCTCAGCCTCCCGAGTAACTGGGACTACAGGTGCGGGTCAGAACGCCCGGCTATTTTTTTGTTGCAGTTTGGCCGGGGCCAGGTTTGAACTCGCCACTCTCAGTATATGGGGCCAGCGCCCTACCCACTGAGCAACAGGCACAGCCCCCTTCTGCCCTTTTCAAGAGGGTAATTAGTACCGACCCAATGAAAATTGACAATTGGGTTGTTAATGAAGCTCTCATTTATGTTAACTAGACATATCAAAGAGAACTCTCCAGTTATGTACCTTAACAACATTCAAATCATGGTATTACATCCATACTACTTAAAAACCATGTTCCTGACGCAGTGCTTTCACACTGGCTTCTCCTAAATATGTGCACAGACAACTTCCTTGCTTCATTCAAGTGTTGCCTCAAATATCATCTTCTCAGAGGCTTTTCTTTTTTTGAGACAATCACTTTGTTGCCTTAGGTAGAATACCGTGGCATCACAGCTCACAGCAACCTCAATCTCTTGGGCTTAAGCGATGCTCTTGCCTCAGCCTCCCAAGTAGCTGGAACTATAGGTGCCTGCCACAAAGCCTGTTTATTTTTTGGTTGTAGTTGTCACTTTTGTTTGGCAGTCCTGGCCGGATTCGAACCCACCAGCTCCGGTATATGTGCCTGGCACCTTAGCCACTGAGCCTCAGAGGTCTTTCTTGACCATCAAAAGGCAAGAGAATCGCTTAAGCCCAAGAATTTGAGGTTGCTGTGAGCTGTGACGCCACAGTACTCTATTGAGGGTGACATAATGAGACTCTGTCTCAAAAAAAAAAAAAACAAAAAACCAAACACCCATCACTCTCTATCTGATTGTTCTCCTTTATAGTATTTATCACAACATGACTTACAATATATACTTATTTGCTTATATGTTTATTGGCTCCCTTCCTCACAAAATATAAGTTATACAAAGAAGATTTTATTTGCCTAGTGCACATTATCTAGTTAAAATTGGAAAATACTAAATTCTTCTTTACAGATAAACTTATTTTCCACAGACTTAATGACTTTTTTTTTTTTTTGAGACAGTCTCATCCTGTCACCTGGGTAGAGGGCTATAGCATCATACCTCACAGCAACCTCAGACCCCTGGGCTCCAAAGATCCTCTGGCCTCAGCCTCCCAAGGAGACTCAATGACTCTTGTTATGGTTTCAATGCACACAATGTTATTAGCACAAATATGCCTTACCCACGGCCATCTCTCAAATCAAATTTTGTTTATTTTTTTTTGCAGTTTCTGGCTGGGGCTGGGTTTGAACCTGCCACCTTCATGGCATACCCTACTTTTTGAGCTACAGGTGCCACCATCAAATCAAATTTTGAGGGACGGTGCCTGTGGCTCAGCGAATAGGGCACCAGCCCCATATACCTAGGGTGGCGGGTTCAAACCTGGCCCCAGCTGAACTGCAAAACAAACAAAAAATAGCTGGGCATTGTGGTGAGCATCTGTAGTCCTAGTTCCTTGGGAGGCTGAGGCAAGAGAATCATCTGAGCCCAGGAGTTGGAAGTTGCTGTGTGACTCTACCGAGGGCAACAAAGTGAGACTCTGTCTCTACAAAAAAAAAAAAAAATCGAATTTGGAATACACATAAAAATAGAAGTAACAATTTTATGTGTAAGAGTCAAAATTAGATTGAGAGCTTGACTGTATCACTGCTGATATATTTTTCAAATATTTCCCATTATCTATGAAACTTTATTTCAAATTCCCTTGCTTAGCATTGGAGGCTCTTCAATCTGACCCTGACTTTCCTTTTGCTCTTATCTTCTACCGTTTCCCTGTCCTCTGGGTATCTACACTGCAACAATTCCAAAGAACACCATCCATACAGAATGTAACACAGCATGCAATCCTACTTACAGTGCAGTCAAACTAATCTAGTCTCCATTCCTACCAAGTTTTCTAATTGCCACCTGGAAACAGTCTATCCATTATTCAAAATCTAGCTCTAATGCTTTCTTCATGAAACTTTCCTTGATAATCCTACCAGAAATTATTTCCTCTGGCTGTGAGGGATCATACAGCAGCTGGTAACACGCCTAAAATTTTTGCCGTATAGTAAATCATTAGTACCTTTTAACTTCCTTTAGTATGTGGTAAATTCCCACAGAGCCTGGACACTGTTTTTTTGTTTTTTGAGGCAGAGTCTCAAGCTGTCACCCTAGATAAGAGTGCTGTGGCATCACAGCTCACAGCAACCTCCAATTCCTGGGCTCAAGTGAGTCTCCTGCCTCTGCCTCCCAAGTAGCTGGGACTACAGGCGCCCGCCACAACGCCCGGCCATTTTTTGGTTGCAGCTGTCATTGTTGTTTGG